>KV748799.1:0-31837 GCA_001692915.1 Glonium stellatum | reverse complement strand
TAATTTCACGTGCTAATTTAATGTGATGTGATAATTTAATGCGCATCAACGGAGCAGGCCTAATCAGGAGCGCCTCAGCCCTGGCCGCCTAAGAAATTTGGAAATACCCGATTGTCTATGAAAGCTCCCTTCCCATCTACCCTACATCCAAAGCCACTAACGGCTAGAGATGTTCAATCCAAAGGGACATCGAAATCTATCCATACCATTCACTCCTTTGAAAATACATAAAGGAGACTCATATCTAGCGTTCAATCCCATATTACCCATGTCATTTATCTACTCTCTATACGGTCCTTGCTGTTGTTGTTGCTGCTGCTGTGGCGACGGAGCACCGTATGGATTGTTTAGGCCAGAGTTACTTTGCATTGCCATTCGAGGCGGTTGGATTGGCCTCTGCATAGAAAGGGCAAAAGCATTGCCCTGTGGCGGTTGGGCTGCGACCGGGCGCCTCATTTGCATTCCTTGTCCCTGTTGCTGAACAGTTGACGTCATCTGCAGGTACTCATCCTCGATACTGGACATAGTCGTCGAAGCAGGAGATGTCGCCTGTTCACGCCGTGTCGGCTGAGCATAGTCATGATAACTGACGGGCGGTTGAGGCTGCGCGATAATCGGAATAGGAATTGGTGGCGGGATAGGTTGACGCGGGTGGTCGATGACTGGGCCTTGTTTGCGCTTCCCTCTACTGCTTTCCTTGCGCAGAAGGCCGCGAACTTCATCGAGATCTGATCGGTCCATACTAGGACGACCAAGAGTGCTGTTGTCATCACGGGCATTCCAAGCATCATCGCGAGCCGGGTCCGCTCCAGGAGCGCGGGTATTCAGCAGATCAATTGCCTTCATCTCGGAAGGCATGCCTATGCTGGTGGGGTTCTCTGTACTGCTTGACTTGCCTTTGTCTGAGTCTTCCGACAATTCCGGCTTCTTGTTGGGGAACAGTCGTTTGGCATCTTTGTCCTCATTGAACTTTTCCCTTGCTCTGATAGCCTCTTCTGGAGAGATAGCAACAGACCAAGATGGCTTACCAGCATCGCCGAGAGCGGCATCACCGCCTCCAGGACCATAAATTGGAACCTTGCGCAGTGCCAGAACAAGAGCACACATGAACTTGGATCGACGGGCCGCCCGGACTGCTTCGTTGGCCCAATTGCTCTTGTGTCGGATTTCCACACGCAATTCCAACTTGTTCATCTCAGCGATACCAACGACTTCAATTTCGATCTCGGGCTGGAAGTCGCGGCTGTTCTCCTTATCTAGGACAAACATTTGCATCTCATTCTTGAGAGCCTTAATGTCCTCGAAAGTGGTATCGAAATTGACAAACATGGAAATTTGTTCCCTCATGGCCTTGCTACGGCTTACATTCTCAATCCATAAACCATTCAGGACGATATTGGGAATCTGGACCATTCTCCCAGTGGAAACCCGCTTAAAGACAGTGAATAGCAAAGAAATGTGTTCGACGGTAAGCTGATCACTACCAATGTCGACGCGGTCACCGATATCGTAGGGATGCTTGACAAACAGAAAGATGCAAGATCCGAGTACTTCTTGACATGTTGCGGCGAAAACAAAGGATAAGGATAAGAGTGCTGTAGCGGACGTGGCCAACGTAGTCACGAAGCTAGCGTTGAGGAAGGCAACTGGAACAGGGTTAGTGATTAGTTTGAATAGGTACTCGGAAAGATAGTTACTTACTGAACACGAAGACGCAAACAATGAATACGACAGTGGCCAAGAGCCCATCGAGGACATTAATAGCTTGGTCAACATCGTGCATGCTTGTAGCGATAGACTTTCTCTCGCGACCAAACTCCGTTACAGTCAAAATCATCTCGTCAAGACTGATATCACCATTTCCATCTCGGTCAAGAGCAGTGAAGCACTCTTCAGCTTCTACCTGGCGGCCTCCTCCAAGAACTTCTAGGATATCTTCTTGATAAAGTGAGTCCTTGCCTTCGACAACGAAAGACATCCAGAGACGTCTAGCCAAGGCTTCAGCCGACCGGTTCTTCTCCAAAGCCTCGATGACAATAGAATGAGCGGAATTTGGGTTAAAAACCTTCTTGCCGGTGATCTCATGTGCAACATTACCGAATACTGTGATAATCAGGATCAGACGATTCTTCTTTTTCTCTCGAGGTCAAGACTTACCAGAGGTGATCTTGTCACCAAATCTGCCCACATCATGTAGCAGTCTTAGGGGAGTAGCAGATCCAGATCGATTATGACCGGTGCCTTTTTTGCTTCCGAGATTGAGTTGCAGAGAATCATTGATGATGTAATCCTCTTCAGCAAACTCATGACAATAAGCAGGGAACAAAGCCCTTGACGCATCATACAACAGGCTGAGAAGATGGATGTTGCGCTTAGAGTCCTTTATCTTGGCATCAAACTGCTTACGGTGATAGTTGATGCTAATGAGTTGTATAAGAAGCTTCTCAGCAGCAAAAACACAGCCGGAAATCAGTGCGGCAACGAGGATTTGGCGGACTACAACTTGCCAATGGGCAGCGCTCCCATGGTGTTCGCCACGTGCGGTGGGGACTGAAAGGGTAATCTACTTTTCTGAGCCAACTGTAGAAGCCTAGGTGGTTTGGAGGGGGGGCACAATGTACATACTGGAGTAAAAGTGGCCAAAGATACGATCGCCCAACCAACAAGGGAAAGAGGTATTTCCAATGCTTTTAGGACTAAGGCATATTTGCGGACACCGGCGCTCACTACGCCCATAAGGAACTGGAAAATGGCCGGCAGAAAGTGAGCAACAATTTTGGAGACCCATAGACCCAACCAAACTGCAGGCGCTTGTTAGCCTAAAATTCAGAATTCGAAAGGTACACGTTTGGTTAAGTCACCAATCTCAATCCAGATAAAGAACCATAAAATCCGTACGCCTCCAATCCTAGCATCCATAGCTACTGTAGCCCCAATGACAATGGGGACAGCAATTGCTAAGGCAAGAGGAAGAACATAGATGAAGTAACGAGTGACAATGCTGAAATTGAGAATTTTGTTGTATATTCTGCCCATTCGATTTAGAGTATCCTCGCCGTCATCGCCTGCATGATCGGCTCCGCTCGCCTTGGAATCGAGCTTTTGGATTCTCCGCCTACCGTGGACACCGCGGTGGAACAGCCCACCTTTCTCGGTTATAGTCTCGTCCTGCATGGTGCGGGTGTGAGATGGTGTGTGGCTCACGACAGTCTGGAGGGGAATGTCGATAGTAGCGTCGTTTGCTGCCATATTGCCAGCCGATTGGGGGTTGTCTAATGGTTGGAATCCTTGTCGGGAGAATCGATATTGGTTTGGCGATTTCGGTGGATTGTTAGACATTGGAGGGCGCTGGGTCGAGGATTGCAAAAATAGCGTCACTGCTGACAGGTGAATTGCAGGAGTCAGAAATTGAGAATGAATTGAATGAAGGTAAGAATGTGCTGTCGAAGCACTCCTGGGGATTTGTGCGTCAAGCACACGCCTGTCGGGATCGGGTTCAAAGAAAGTCGAATGTCAATGAGAGATAGCAATTGAACGAAGGCCGGCCGTCTGTTCGGAGGAGAATCGGCGCGGAACGAGGAGAGGCAGAAAAACGCACAACAGGCCCGCAGAGTTCAACACATCGAGCACTTCGAGGTGGTGTTGAAGAGATAACGGAAGAGGGAACGAAAAGGAGCCGTCAGCAGTTTTCCTTCACGCTTTCTAACATGCAGGTACGAACGCCACCAAGAGTTGAAACGGGGCTAAGAGGGGCTTGCAGCAAATCAGCTCGGATGTGACCCCACATTCAAGCCGTGCCCGTATGGGGGGCGTCACGTCAGCGGCTGAGGGGAAAAGGCAGGCCGCAAATCCGTCCAGCTTGCGTGGAGCAGCCACGGCCACGCAATGTCCGGCGTAGATGTGGATATGGACGCGCTCATGTCTTCTTTGACTCGCAGACTCTTTGACTGAAGTTTTTGGAGGAGGTCGGTGTTACTAGCAAGGCGTTCGCGGCATGCTAAAACACCAAAGACAACCAGCCCTGTATGCATTCCTGCGGCCCAGGGAACCTGGGACAACAGGGAGCAGCAAGGGGAGCAGCAAGGGGAGCAGCGAGGGGAGTAGCAGGGCGCACACAGGCGTGACAGGGCAGAAATATGCAGAGTGCGCAGGTGTGATGCAAAATACTCGGGTACAGCGAGGCGCTCGAGCCATTCCTTGCCCGGCATGCTGGGACGCAATCTCTGCAAGGGGCCTATCAGCCTACCACGCCTACCTATCCACCTGCCCTCTTTTGGCTTCCGTCGCTCTATTTCCGCACCCCATCATTGCATGTCCGAACAGCCACCGGTGCGTGCTGGAACCCATCCACGCCATCTTTACCCCCCTTCACGCCGAACCTCTGTCGCCGAACCTCTGTCGCCGACAAACCCCACTTGTGCACACCGTCCTTTATCCTGTGGGACTCTTCGGCCGTCTAGTCAAGCGTCAGAGCTGAATTGTGCTACTACCTGACTAGTTTTACATTGATGAAACTCTGCTTGCTTCTTAGAAAAGTCAATCAAGGAAAAAGAGAAAGATTATTTTCCCTTCTCCCCACTTATAACCCACAGTGGCGTAGACCAGAACAAAGCCCATGAAACAAATCAGACCCGTCAGCTCCCCCGAACCCGATTGCAGTAATTCTGTTGTAGCCAATGCGAAAGCCTTAGTTTGCTACGCAAGAAAACCACCGTCTACCCAATTTCCGGCATACCCCCAGCCGCGAAGTGAGTGCCAGCTCACATGCGAATCACATGACAGTCGAAGACAGTCGAATACTAATAAATGTAAACTGCTAGCTGAATAGCCACCACAATTGACACAACAAGGCACGATATCATCTGCCCACCAGACGCGTTGGAACCGAGCGGAACAGTAGATGCACCCGCATAGTACCCCGTGCTAGAAGTCTTCGAGCAAGGGCCGTTGGTATTATGCTCACTATCATAGCAGAGCGATACGGGCGGCGTAATATTAGGCGTCGATTTTGAGTTCGAAGAGACAGTCGTCGACCCAGTAGCCATGACCTCCGAGTTAGATGTCATTGCAGAGGACATCGTAGGTGGGGCAGCTGGCACCACTTCTGAGCCAGAGCTTGACAGATGAGAAGTCCCGCTTACTGCAGAATCAGTTAAAGATGTGATGCTTGACGAACTCTTCAGGGAAGGCATGCTAGCTATCGTAGAAGCTGACAGCTCGGATGTGCCAGAAGACACTGTCTTGGAGAGGTTCTGGCTCGTAGATTCTATTAAGCTCTGAGATGTCAAAATACTACTCGAGGAAAGAGGCAATGTTAATGTTGCCGTGTTGCAGGGCGTTTCTGTCTCATCAATTACTTCTGTAGTCGTAACCGTGACAGTTGTAATTACTGAGGTAGCTGTGGTGGTAACCGTAGTAACTCCATCAGGGACTCTAGCTGCAAGAGCTTGGTTTGTGCTAAGAGGTGTGAGAAGGCTACTAGTATTTACAGGTGAGAAGCCGGACCTGACGTTCGGAGCAGAGCTATTCGCCCCGTAGGTCTGTGTAACTGTGATTATACGATGATGGGTAATATAAAAGTACTCCGTGGTTGTACTAGTAGACTCTCTGACGGACGTGCTGGTCACCGGGTTGGCCGGAGTGCTTACGGAAGTGCTGATCGATGTGACCGTCGAAATGCTTGGCTCTTCTGCTTGTGCGGAAATGATGGGATTCTCGGTAGCGTAAGATGTTGGTGTAATAGTGGTGTACGTAGTTGTTGTAGTGTACACCGTCGAGGGCTCGCCGTCAGCGATAGCTTGCGCTGTAACGTGTGGAGCGTGTAGCGAGTCACAAAGATATGTGACTCGAGTTGACATGCTAGAGATGGTAGCGAGGTCCGTGCAGAAATAGAACCCACTGCAATCTAGTGGGTCATATGCTGTTATAGCCAAGGAGCCTTTGTTCATTGATACCACGCTTGGTAATGCTGCGACTGCTTGCGGTTGGACCTCGGTTGGCTCATTGCTCAGAGCCGTAGTGGCCCTAGGTTTAGAAGTGATGATGGTTGTGCTGGACGTAAGAGTCACCATCTCAGTTTTGCGGAAAGTAGCTATAGCAGCGCCATCGACAGAGCTTGGCGCAGGGTCATTAGGAGTGACTGTATCGGGATTGTTCATGCTGCTTGAAGTCGAGCTAGAATGGTAAACGACAGTTTTGGTCACATATACAGTGCTCTGGACGGTCATTATTATATCCGATGGTTGGACTGTCGAATTAGAGGCTTGCGTCGAGTTCCATCCTTGCCATTGTGGAGAGGAAGTTTTGTTGGAAATCATGGTAGAGGCAGCGAAGCAGCCCGTTCCAAAGCCAGATTTACTCATACAACGAGACAAGCTAGTCGGACAGCAGATCTGTGAGGCCCACACTCTCACCAAGGGATAGCAGCCGTCAGCCGTGGCATCCAAGCAGATTTGCGATGGATCTGGGGCAGTGCAATTGGCACTGATTGATGTTAGGTTGACGAAGCTTTGCGAAGTAGAACAGAAAGAACAAACCCTTGTGAACAACATCCAGATCCGTCTAGCATGCAGCTTGATCCCTAACAGCGTGTAATCAGCATTTTCGAGTTTGATCTCAGCATGCAGGGCGGAGCTCCTACCGCTGGGCAACAGCCTCCGTTACAACATGACTCGCTGCCACTAATGATTGCTAAGTGAAATACTGACAAGACAATCTGTTGAAACTTACGTGCAGTATGAAGATCCACAGGTAGAACCGCCAGGGCTACCGAAGTCCACATCTCCTAGAAGTCGAAAGTACATGGGACGCGCGGGAGCAGTTGCCGTCGCATTTTGTGCTAAGACACCAAATTCTTTACCTGAAGAAAATGGAGAGGTGAGCAGAAGGGCTAGGGATGTGCCCAGAGCAGGAAACAAGGTTTTGGAAAGCATTTTGATATTGGCCTCTGAGGGGCTGCCAGTTTCCTCCCGGTCGTGACTCTGAGCGGCGTATGACTGAACTGGCTAATATATGGATGGAGCTGAAAAGAAAAGATGACGCAGTAGTAAGGGGAAATGACCGTGTTGAACTTCAGAAAGGAGTGACTGTTAAGTAAGTGGAAGAAGTTGAAGATGGGAAGGCGAGGGAGAGGATGAGATTGTTGTTGGAGATAGAAGCGCGGCGCGTTCGACGCTAGCGGGGCATTCACTTAGATTCAATTGAGATTCACCTTAACAGAGTTCAATGAAACTTTTGAAGAAGCCTGTCCGTTGGCTTGAATAAAATTCTGCTTAGGAGCATAGATCCCTTACCTAGGGCTCTCTATAGTTGTAACTAAAGTCCGAAGATGTATTTCATAACTCGACCATCATTACTAAGCAGTGTCTCTCTCCTTGATCGAGATCAGCACCTATTTTGTGATCCATCGCGTCTTTTAACTTACAATAGGCTAACACGAAACTTTACCATTATCAGCCGATAGAAAAAGCCCCAAACGCGATTGTCGGGCCTTTCTCTGATAGCAAGCTCTCAAAGGTCGGAGTATGGGACGAATCACTCCTTGTACATATCTTCCAAGTATTCCAACATTCGTCGCTGCAAACCCAATAGATCGTCTTCAGTAATCTTCTGAGACGTCGGAAGGCCTGCTGTTTGCGGGGATGACTTATTCTGGACTACTGGTTTCTTGGTTCCAGGGGGAAGAATCAAGTCTGGTTTAACACCAAAAAAAGGCACCCCAAGACGCTTGAGCTCTAATGACATAACATCGACCATTTCGCGTGTGGCCTTATGTACCTTTTTATCATAATCTTTCAACTCCATCTCATCTTCGGAAGCCTGTCACTTTTTATTAGATACAAACCTAAGTAAGGAAGAGTATAGTGCATACTGCAAGGGCAGTCTCATTATATATGTCCGTGGGAAGTCTGTGAAAGTGAGCATTAACATCCTTGCAAGACGCTTCAAAACTCACATGGCTACATTTGGTTTCTCACTATTTCTATTTCTGGCCGCTTGTTTCTCTATGAGAGCTTCCCGTCCTCTCCACCTTCATCTCTGTCAGTTTTAGGAAAAGTTGCTAACAATAGAATTAAAGTATACCACATCCTCTCGTGACTCTCCTGATCGGAAATCAACTATTTAAAGTAGATCAGTAAACTAAGTATAAGGAATATAGATACTGGACGTGCCTTTCGTATTGCAGCTTTAAAGTTTGGATTTTGAGCCGCAATCTTGCTCACACATCGTAGGCCCTGAGACCACTCAGTGATCGTAGCAGGATCAATTAGTGGAGGTGTAGGGCTGGCTTTATGGAGATTCTGTATGCTTCGTCGATGTTGAGGATCTGGTCGGCGGTCTTCTGCCACGCCAAATGGATACGCGGGATTAGGTTGGGCCGGTGTAGGAAATTGTGGAATTCTATGATATTGAGTAGGATCATATGCAAGACTAGCAATGTACTGTTGCTGGACAATTGGCTGCTGAGGAGGTTGCTGGGGAGGCTGCTGGGGTTGCTGAGCGCCTGCTGAAGCTAAGGAAGCTAGAGTGCGGAGGACAGACGCCAGATCTGGCACTTGGGGGTTGCTGTTTTGTGCCATGACAGAAACAATCTTAGCTAATCCAACATAAATGAACAGAGAGAATAGCAGGTATTATTTCAATATTCTGCCAAGCGGGTTGAATGCGCCGAAGAAAAATCTGGGGGGGATGGAATACAATGCAGGAAGTCAGCAAATGATTTGGAGATTATCTTGCTCCGTGCAAACACATTTCGTGCTGCAAACTCCAACTATGAGGGCGTATCAAGGAGTCTATAGTGATTTATTTTTGTTGTTGTTATTGAAGGTTAGAGTAATCACTTCGGCGAAGTCACGTCCATCAGTCAGAAAACCCCTGCCAGGTTGTACGACGGCTTCTTCCGCGTTTCGACACTTTTCCCGTGGTGGTTCGACGACATTGACATCTTCGAAAATATCTGTCCGGCTCAACCCCAGCAACGGTTCACTTTCCCTTTCTCTCTCACATACGCGTATGATGGCACGCTCTGCCATGGATGCGACCCGCTTCACGGCAACGGGGCCTTGCGCTCACTCGAAACCGAGCAGCAGAGCCTCGATTCTCGCTTTCGCCGACCCCCCTCCTCCGGATGAGACGCCACAACAAAAGGTTGCGCGATTGAGAGAAGCTGCGCGGAGAGCAAAGTTGGGGCAAGTAAGCCGATTTGACAAGGTTGTTGCGAAGGGCAGAGTGGTGGCGGATACGGCACATCGGTTTACTGCTATTACGCTGATTGCTGCGACGGGTAGGTTGAGTTTCTCTAAATTGTTAGGATCAATTAGTACCTATCAAGTCGAACTGTTACTCCCCATAAACCAAAGGACTGACTAGATGAGAATTGCAGGTATAGCTGGTTTAATCACAGTTTTTTCTTTAGGTGATATGGTCGTATATAATCGCCGTAAACGCCGCGAATTCTTTGCCGAGCAGGAAAAGAAAAAGGCGGAAGCTTTAGCACTGGCTCGCGCTGCTGTAGCACAGGGGATTGCGGACGATCACCAGATATTGTTGCTGAACCGGGAAAGGGCAGCGGAGGAATCAAAATTGGCGGAGCAACAAAGAGCGGGGATTTTCAAAAGGACGATGCACTATCTATACGGGAAGCCAGAAGATGAGAAGCTGAACAAGCAAAGTTCAAGTGTGGCCGGAGAGGAGAACACATGGAGGGATATAGCGCAAGAGAGCAAGTTGAAGACCGAGGAAGGAGGGGGTTTAGGCATACTGAAAGCCGTGGATGATTCAAGGAGGGAGACAAGTGTCGTGCAAGCAATACAGAAAGTATCACAAACTACAGCATCAAGTAGTGGACCATTAGACCGATTAGCAGAAGAAGCTGCCTCATCCGCAGCTAAAACCTCAAGAAGTTGGACAAGCTGGGTCACAGGGCGGTGAAGAGAATTTAGAAAAGTGTTAATATTTTCGTTGAGAGGCTATGCTAGAGCTGCGGATATGCTCTCTTCACTGTATCATATATCATCTCCCAGCTTGTACACTTTTGTAGGGATAGAGCTGTACATTGGGCACGGAATTGCAGAGATTAATTTCTCTTTGCGAATGGATGGGCTTTTTGTTTTGGGCATCCTAAAAAATGATCAAAATATTCACCAGAACCCCAAACTCCAATATATGAACGCTTTCTTCGTAACGATTAGTGATTAGAGGTCGGATTGACCCGAAACAGGAATATAGTCGCGACGCTCTCGAACTCTCTGTTTTTAATTAGCAGGGTATGCTGATGAGGCTGCATGTTTCTTACTTCCGCCCACTGGTCGATCCACGGCCGTACAGCTGCATATACTAACAATCCCACAGTCGCAAAAATGAAAATAAAGACCACAGCTTGGTCCTTCGCCGAATCTCGCTCTGCATTGCACACGTCAATCTGACCGGTCTTAGTTCCTAATTGTTTATGATGCCTACGAAAACACGTCGTAAATACGTTCTCCTCCTTCTCGCCTTTGCAGAACGGATAGCTTAGGCAGAACTGCCGATTGCAGTCATTACATGTCTTTTTCGCAGCTCGTTCTTTTAGAAGGCCTGGATGTGCGGGAGGCTGGGATACCGGGCTATCGAGGGCGACAATGGTGCTGTTTCCAAAACAAGTGCATCTGCAGAAGGAGGTTGGAGCTATGAACGGTCAGCATGCAGTGCTTTATTTATACGGATAGATTGCCTCGGGTCATACAAGCAGCAAAGGCGGTTGATATGAGGGCAAGAAGAGTCAAGAGCAATAAGATGCAGGTCGCTCGCCGGTCCATTGTTCTGAAGTGGGCATCAAGAGCTGGCATGTGCGTCGCGGAGCTTCAACGGGGCGTCGTTCGTCGTCTTCCCACCGCGCACGGATGATCTCCAACCGGCACTAAGCTTTTCCAACCGCTAGCGCGTGTGTCGGTCAGATCCTTCTACCGACCTTGCCAGCGACCTTCAACCTCTAAACAAACACCAATATATCTTGCTTATGTGCAAGCGCTTGTACTTAATTAATTCTATTTCTGGAGGGCTCACCCCGCTATGGTGTGCAGTTAAGCAACTTCCTTCATTTGAACAAGTCGCACAAGTAGCAGGCCATGCCAACAGCACCAGCGCTTAATCGCCCACCGAAAGCCCGCTCTGCCTGCACCACGAAGCCCTCCTCTGCCGCCCGCTCAAGCCAAGCCTCTCCGTCCGATGAAGCAACGCGCACGAGGCTGCATATAACGCCATTTTCTCCCGCCTTACTAAAGACTTTTGTCCCGCCCTCGCTCTTACAGTCAGCGACCAATATCTCGTATCATTCCGTTCAGACATTTCCGGAGAAAGGCTTCGGTTACGTCGAATTACCTACCATGGAAGCGCAAAAACTCAAAAAGAAGCTAAATGGTTCTATCCTCAAAGGCTCCAAAATACGTATTGAAGATGCGAAGCCCGAGAAGAGAAAAGTGGAGGAGAAAGACGAAACCTCAATTTTAGAGCTGGAAGTCAGGCTGGCAAAGCGAGCAAAGAAAGAGGAGAAGAAGGACGGCGTTCTACCAGGTTTTGAGTTGCCCGATAAGCGGAAAGTCAAGCGGGGATGGACGGAACCGCCTGTGCAGGGAAAAGCGAAGATCGATAAGGACAAGAAAGACAGAAAGGATAAGAAAGAGAAGCTAAAGGAGTCAAAGTACACGAAGGATCCAGAAATGCTGTTCCGGACAAAATTGACACCTGTAGCGGCAGCAGCGGCGAGCTCAGGGAAGGCGGAGAAGATCAAGGATAAGAAGAAGTCAAAAAATAGCAGAGGCGTTGTTGTTCATGAATTTTCAAAGACGACGAAGCATGCGAGCTTTTTAAAGAGCAACCAGATCTCGAAGACAACCAAACCAGCTACTGAATATGTTGATGGTAAGGGTTGGGTAGACGAGGATGGTGATGTTGTCGAGGCTGAGACAAGAAAAGCAAGAAGGAGCAGAGTGATAGAACTTGCGGAGGCTCCTAAGGAAGTTGTTCAGATTGGGATTTTGGGAGCAGATGAAGAAGCTAGTAGCAGCAAGGATGAGGACGCGTCTGAGACCAATGCCTCCGCAGAATTAGAGGCTCTACAAAATAAAACAAGTTCAAAGGCCAAGATTTCACACAAGAGTACTAATCCAGTTGCTCCTCCAGCTGACTCCTCCGAATCTATGACGTCCAGCTCCGATGAAACCTCCTCCGTTATATCATCTAGTTCAGGGTCTGAATCCGAGTCCGAGTCCGCTTCGCAAGCATCATCCTCTTCAGTCTCATCCTCAATTCCTACTAAACCTCTTCAAAATGTTACTATCACGCCTGCTTCACCCCACGAAATAAAAGAGGTCCATCCACTCGAGGCTCTCTTCAAGCGCCCGCAACCGCCGATGCTTTCGCTCACTCCTTCCGCCACTCCAACCCGCCTCGCCCCCATCAATACCTCTTTCAGTTTCTTCGGTGACGAAAACGCCGATGCGGATATGGACACCGGAGCAAACCCACCACATACCCCATTCACTCGGCAAGACCTTCAATGGCGTGAGTTGCGTAGCGCGGCCCCGACGCCTGATACGGCTGCTATTGGCGGAAGGTTTACATTTCCCTGGGAGAACAATGGAAATGGCGAAGATGACGAGGAAGATGCAGAAGCCGGTGCGGAGCTAAATGATAACACAAAAGCTAATGCTGCAACCTATGCCTATGATGGAGAAGATGAAGAGGAGGAAGGCGATATGGACATGGCCGACGCGAACTTGACTCCCCTAGGCGCCCGAACTTTGCGCTCAGGGAAATCACTCTCAGGAGCAGAAGGCGAGGAGAATGGCGAAGGTGACGAAAGTGCATTTGCGAAATGGTTCTGGGAGCATAGGGGAGAAAACAACCGAGCATGGAAGAAGCGGAGGAGGGAGGCGTTGAAAGTGAAGCGACAGAGGGAGAATAGGAGGGTAGGGAGGAAAGTTGTTTAACGGAATTAAGGCGCCCGCGGCCCATTATGTTCTCTATTTATGGCTCTCAAGCGTTCGTAGGCCGAGCGAAAATGAATCGTTTTAAAGCAGACAACGACATTGCACACTGACCGACAGATTCCGGAACAAGTGAGCCAATTCTTGCCCTGCGGACTAGTCATCAATACTAATTACGCTACGTCTACGACTAACAAATAATTATACATTATACCTAGCAAATTACTTCCCGTGGCTGTTTTAGCCATACAGTGCTTCTAAACCAGCATTATTAACAAACCTCACATCATGTAGATATGAAGGTCTTGCCCTTCGATCGCTCAGCAGTCTGCCCAGCGCAATACACAAGTCAGAAGTTGTGAAATAAAAATTCCAGCCTTTCCTGTGCGCATTTGGAAAATGGACTTTACCCAAAAACTCATCCAACCTCCAACTTTCCACTCAAGCCGTAACGCTATCTAGAATTAATACTGCCCACCACCTGACTTGAACACTAACGTTTTTATTATTGTCAAGTTCCCTCATACACCTTGAGGCTTCTAGAGATGGCTTCCGTCGACGTGTTCCCTTCCTTGTCAGCTTCCGTAATATACTCTTCAGCTATATTATTAGCAGATATGTTGCCCTGCATAGATTTGCTACTCCCCGTCGAGTCTCTGATAGGTAGCCTAATAACCGTCTCTGGCGTACTAAGGCCGGATTCATTCCCGCCATTCAGGTCAATTTCCTGAAATTCATCCTCGTATCTCTGTATATTTCGACCCTCCCCTCCATCTGAGTCCTTATGAGCACTAAAAGTACTGGATCTGTCCTCACTCTTATGCATATTCTTTTCAATGTCATCACCGCCCCTCACAGCCGTCACCCTTGCAGCCTTGAATGTTATAGGTATAATGCTCGACGGTCTCCCTAGCGTCAGCTTGCGCGCGAGCTTTGGCGCTGTTGATGCGTTGACACTGATAGGTGCGTCGTCATCGGTAGCTTGAAGTAGTGGGAAGACGTGAATCTGCGATGTCGACTTACGGGGGATCTTGTAGACGGGTAAGGTGTTAATGGAGTTAATAATCGGAAGTGAGAACGTGCTAAGGCTCTTGCTTCCATTGATACTAACGCTATCAGCAGGGAGATGTGGCTGATTTTGGGCTGCATGAAATGGAGAGCTCATTGAGGGTGCGGACATAGACTTTGGCAAGGCTAACGATCTTGTGGGCGTTCCGTAGTCTTTAGGTGGAACTGGTGGTGGTGATTCAGGTTCTGGCTGAGCTCCATCGCCATTTAAGGCACGCCAAAACTGACTGTCTATTCTCGGCGGCATCATTGTAAGGCCTGAGTTAATGCCTGCGGTGTGTATGTTATCAATAATGCTGCTTGTACTCAAGGCTGAATTGGTAGAAGCCGTTGATTGTGTCCCGAGCTGATACACACATTTGGGAATTGGGATACGCGAACGGTGCGGCTTCGGATGGTGGATAGGGCGAGTAGGGAATATAGGTGATTGTGGTGGCTGTTCATTATGCTGTTGATATTGTCGCCGCTGATGGCGATAATTATCCCATTCTTCCTCCGGAGTCCCGGGGGTTGGAGGAAGCGGTTTGCCATCACCAATGTAGTTTGCCACCATGATATCCTGCCAGGACTGCGAGTCTGAGCGCTGCGGATAAGGAGCTTTTGAATTATATGAGTCTCCGAGGGCACGGCGCATATCGTGCATTTCGTAACCCTCGCCGACAACCTTGGAGCGTCGCTTTGGAACGATAGTTGTAGTGGAGGAGATTTCGGAATGCGGGCTATACATTGTATGGTTTAGAGAGGTTCTTGGGTAGCTAGATCCATTACGTTGACTGCAAAGGCGCAGCTCTGCGAGTTCCAGCTCGGTTTGCTGCTTGAATAAGCGCCTCCGCATACGACGGTCGTTCCACGTATGCCATAGGAAGATACTAGCAAGGACAGTGACTGAAATTGAGAGAGATGTCGCAATCCCATAGCCGGCGCGCCGTCCTTCATCGATTACAAGAAGCACAATGGTGACTGTCGTGCCAATGAGTGAGAGCAGGAGGACAATGACTGCTGTCCAGAATGGTCTGTTTTTTGCAACCTTCTTCTTAGCCTGCTTGAGCGTCGAGGTTTGAGTATCGTCGGGGATATCGCCAGTGATTTTGAAGGGTTCTCGTTGGGTGGCGCGACGTATTCTCTCATTCCCCTTCTCTTCAGTGATGCGCTCGTCGGGCGCCTTTTCTCCCTTTCTTACCATGGCTCGGTGAGAGTCCTCAGTAGTGCGATAGAGTGATATCAACACTGGAGCCAGTCCAGTGAAATGTCAAAAGGGTGTGAGGTTTGGCGGAGCGCGCAGAGGAAAGTTTGAAGCGGTGTCGCGAAACGCACTCGTGTGAATGAATTCAAGGGAAAAAAAATTTCGGTGAATAGCTAGAAAAAAATGAGGCCTACCCTATTGTTTAGGAGGCAGCTAGAAAATCGTCTTATATATTTAGTTAGACGAGCAAGAAGAGTGGGAGAGGCCATCTGAGTCCTTGCTGCGTTAAAAAGTTCGAATAGCTTTTGATTCAAATAAACGCCCCTTTAATTGCATCGCACATCGCCATGATGAGTCTTCTCCATGGTATGAGGAAACCCCGCCAACTCCTAGCTATTGATATCCATAAATTCCACCCGATTCTCTAGGCAAATAAAGAAAGCCATATCCAGTATACATAGGTAATTCCACAGTTCCAATCAGTTACGCTTCCGGACTAATTTCCACATCATACTTAGCCCTATGCTGTGCCCTGCGCTCTACTGCTTCTACCGGTGGATCTTTGCCTTGAGCCTCTATGATATCTACCTTTGTCTCTTCTTCTTCCTCCGCCGGACCCATCGCACCCCTCCTCTGCACCTGTCTTCGCGGCCGAATGAACGAACGCTGCATCACAGGATAGTAATATGCTGCCTTCTGCAACGGAGTGTCGCGTTGCGGTCCTTCCTCGGATTCTAGATCATGTAAGGCCAGTGCAACAATGTCACCGTGGACATCACTTGGGTCGCCAGTTTGTTGATAAGTCTCATAAGCACGCACGCGCTCATATCTAAAGTAGGTCCTGCCAGTTTCCTTGTACTCTCCGTCAAATTTAACCTCATCTTCATTGTCAGGATCGATAGCACCAAAGTTGCGCTTGATGCCTCGGACTTTGTCTGCGTTTGTGGGAAGGAAAAACTCGTATTGATATTGTGGAAGCGGTGCTGGTTGCGAAGGATCAGCTTCATGTGCTGCTTGCTGAGCTTCCACCCGGGGAATATCTTCAGGCGATTGACCGATGGGACGGAAGAGTGCTACGTCCAACCGTTCGTCATACTTGTCTGTAGGTGGAACGGGGCAAGTGATGAATTTCATGACCATATAGCTTCCAGTGTCCGTAAGGGCGTCTAAATCAGGTAGAATAGGGTAGCTGTCAAGAAGCTCAACGTCATTCTTTGATGGGTGCTTTGGTTTGGTCCAAGCCTTCTTCTCCTCAGTCGTTATCTCAGCTCCTTTGATGTTACTGCCGGAATCGGGGCCTAGGTAGGCATCCTGAGGGTATGCGAGGTCAAACCCTTTGACGATTGAGCGTAAAATGTTCAGGGGGTCCTCCTTTGCTAAGTCAGCTCTCCTTCGCTTGGCAGCATTTCGCTGTCGCATTGTATTCCCCGAATTGCTGGATTCAAAGCGCGACCCTCCCGCTGCGACCGATGTAATGTATTCTGTCCGCCTAAGGAAGCTGACGCCCGACGTGATAGAGGTGGGTTTTCCAAGAGCGGCAAGAGGGCGTAGAAGAGCTCTGTCATGGGGATGCGGTGGAGGAGGGTTATCAAGAGCTTGGATTGCTATTGAAGAAGTTAGTGGCTTATTTTTATTGTAGAGTGCCTATATTGTGCGAAGTATAACGAACCACTTTCATTGCCGTCAAAAACTCCAGGAATACCAACAAGATCTATGGGCATGCCAAGCTCAGCATCAGCCTCAATGTTTAGTGGCTGTTCTCGTGCTAAGCGCGACGCAAATCCAGCTGAAGTGTATTGCCCACTTGCAAGTCCGGTATTTGGGATGTCAAGAAGCTTCGGGGGGCATGGCGGAGGAGGCAAGGTATTAGAATATCTTATGCGCGCAATGTAATCTTGATGGTAAGTTGGGCGATTTGAAGAGGCCGCCATCGTGGAGGATTAAGGAAAAGGAGAAGAGTGCGGAGTAGGAAAGTAGGCAAGCGGACGATTGGGGGGAAGAAGTGTGAGAGGCTTCAAGTCGTCAAAGAAGTGAACGCGCACCCGAGGATGGCGATGGAGCGGGCTTGGCGTATCCACGCACGAACCAACGGTTTTACTCCCGCTCCACCATCGAGAACGGCCGTGGCACCGGCGGCGAAACGCGAATTTATATCGTTCATTCCAACTGATAGCAACACTGCAACACTGCAGCACTATAACAATACAACACTGCAATTAGTCTATCTCATCTTGGTTAACCAGAGCCCCGCTGCCAACACAACTAACCCGCGGCTAGCCCAGGCTACCAAGGAAACATGCACTTGTTAACGAGTAACCGGTGCCCCAAATAGTCATACTCCTTTTGACTAATCCAACTATCATTGCCACTGGATGATAGCTTCCCAAACACGCTCCCGCCCTTCCAAACAAGCACTTGCGGATCCAGGTCCCTTGGCGGTGGGCCGATCAGGATCTCCTTCTGGAACCCAGGTTTCAATTCTCGCAAACGCTCTTCCAGGAACAGATTAAGCCCTACCGTCTTGCTGCCGCCTCCAATGAGCATGATCCCACCGAAGAAATCTCTCATCTTGCGTTCGTCTCCGCGGGCACCTTGGGAGATAGACGTCATGATGGCCGTGTCCAGAGGCATAATGGGCAACGTCTTATCACGCTCCTCCGCAGCTTTTGTCTTTTCGAGTACTGGATCGAAAAAGATTGAAGGCTTATCGGCATCTCCTGCAGCCGGCGTGTCTCTATCAGGATTTGGTGTCCCTTCGGGTCCTGGGGAGCCCGCAACTGACGATCTAGGAGTAACTTCAATATCGTTCAAGCGACTGAGTAAACTAAAGGGTTGTTGTCGGCTTGGCGTAGAGGTGACCTGAGGTACGCTTGGAGGCTCGGGTATTGTTCCGTTCTCTGTAGCAGGCTTGCCGGCTGCATTCTCGATGACCGCCGCTTGTGCAGCTGACATTGGATCGTTTGGCGAACCGTCGTATAAATCAACGGATCGTGGTATCAATTTACGTCGGCTATCCAGTTTTTGTGAGTGATCATATATCGACGGTTTGAAGAATCCCTGTATGTATAATTAGCATACAACGTAGGATGCAGTCACAGCTGGGTCGAAACTTACCATCGGCGCAAGCATCGGTTGATCGTACGTCTTGAAATAATACTTTCTCGTATCTTGACCTGCTGCTCGCAGATGGAACTCATATGTCTGAACGGTAACATCTGACTCCATCATCGTGCAAAATTTAATTTTCAGCTCTTCGGCGAGCAAAAAATCATATCTACGCTTCAAGTTCATGTCTGCGTATGGGAAATGGTCGTAGAGCATCATCTTAATAAAAGTCTCAGTAACGTCGGCGCCACCAAACTTGGTGTTAATTCTCGAATCCTCTAAACATAAACCTTCATCAACACAACACACCGATGTCTTCTGGGCACCGATATCCACAATGCAAGATATTGAATAGCCGGCCCCGAAAGTTGCCGCAAGACTCTCTTGTTGAAAGCACACCTTTCCAAGGCCTAAGTCTCTTATGAGTATGTCCAACATTGTTGTAACGTAAGTTCGTTCGTAAAGATCTGGAATGATAAAAACACAATTGTAATTAGACATGTCTTTCCTCTTCGTTATCCCAAGTTGCGTCTTGAAGGCTTCCTCAAAGATACGAGAAACATCATGGTACAGTTGATTCTTATTTGAGTAATCATTTTCGTTAAACCATCCGTTTCTGATAGGCCAGAATAGTTTGTACCGAGGGTTGGATTGCTCAGGAAGTCGAAGAGCCGCTTGGCCTGTGAAGAAGTCAGGCGATTCTTGTGGGTTTCGAGGAAGCTCTGTCCAGTCAATCCGATTTGGGTCGTTATGTTCTGATATTGTCTCCGGGGGTGTCCTTCGATTATAGTTTACAACCAACTCCTTCGAATTTGGTAGTACTCTGCGTTTGTTATTCCTCATACGTACTCGAAGTTCTGAGCACATTGTAGCATATTGGCTTGCAAACTACGGTACTTTGGTTAGCTCTCAATTTACTAAGAGATTGCTTCAATCCGAACTCACATCCTCACCAAACCACTTTTCCGGCTCGTCGGGGACTTCCCCATCTATCTTAAGCCGCTTGGGCTTAGGCTCCCCACCATCCTCTTCAGACTCATTCTCTTGCCATTTCCGAGCAATAACCATTGGGATGGTCTTTGGTAGCGCGTCTGTGCCGAGTCCAATCCGCAGGTTTTGGCTACCGACATGTATGACGATGAGTTTGGAGCCAAAAGCTTCTTGGGTACCCATTGCTGCCACAGCTTCTTCTGCCGCAGTATCTTCCGCCATTTCCGTAACTCCATCTTCACCAACGCGACTTGATTGTGCGAGTGCGCGATCCTTATCTCTAGCTTCTCGGACCATACGACTTCGCGCTTCTTCATTTTGACTCCGATACGCGAGAAACTGATCGTCACGTTTGAGGAATTCTCTATCCATTGGATAGTCATGTTAGTGAGACTCTTAACAGCGGTAAGAGGGCTCAAGCACGCCATGATCACCTACGTGTAGTAGTTCTTCTGATTGATCATATTGACCTGTGGCCATGTCGTCAAGTCCAGGTTGTTATCGGTTCTCTCCAGGCCTATTACAACCGTCAAAGGGCGATGCCCATGCTCTTCAACACGCTATCCTTACCTTCTTCCCTCAACAGGGCCTTGCCCGACTTTTTGCCAACCATTTCGTCTTTCCTTTAGTTGACGATTAAAGGCGTTAGAAGCCCACTTCTAAAAGTACGTAGTATATGATTTATGAGAGCGAATGCGAGGGAGCTGTAAGTGCGAAATTCGGTGGTACTCTAAATGTGAAAGGTGATAAACCTGGGGTAGCGGAAGTTGATTGGGCTACCAAGGAAAAGGCGCTCCGGATGCCAGGCTTTCTGCAAGCGCTGGTCTGTGATGGGCCGAAAGAAGGGCACCACTTGCAGTCGTGGATTCTTCTTGAATGATTGATGCTGTTTGGGAGCTATGTCTCTTTTGAGATGCCCTGCATGGCTTCGCTCCTCTCTCCAAGGTGGTTGTTTTCGGTGTTGCTGAACTGCCTCGTCCGTGCGCTCGCCGATTGGCGCCGGATCTAGTACGGAGTTAACATTGTCAAACATTTAAAAGTACCTACTGCTCGTGGTTGGCAAATCTCTGTTTCCGTAATGGAATCTGATGATGACAAGAACCAACTGCTTTTTTTCCTTAATTATATATCAAGGAAGTCCTTGCAAAGCTGTTCGCACCCTTGTAGCACGCCCGAATGTTTAACTGATCGGATCAAAGGCATCAATATTCTACCGAAACCGACCTTTTCAAAGCGCTGTAGCAATTGACATATCTATGATCAGTCACATATTATCATCATGTGCCTTCTATCCATAGATAATCTAAGTGTACGTGCATCAAAGGAGCGACATATAAACTATTATCAGGGGTTTCCATACCACATCATTCTCAACCCTCTATGTGATCAAATGCTCCCGAAATAATATCCAATATTTCCCTGTAAATTCCATGCCCCATTTAAACGGCCAGTGTTGGAAGCCTCCCAGAATGTAATAAGTGTGATTATGAGATTCCATCCGGGACCTTCTCAAATAAAGCTTTACCCATCCTTTCCCCTATATGCCTCACCTGCACTCATTCTACTTCCCTCTTCATGATCCTGCCCCTCGTAGCCTCGAAATCCATACCCATTGTCTGCCTGTTCGATGTTCCCTATCTCCAAAAATGCTTGCGGCATCCCGCTGCCATTGCTGCCATCAGCATAAACCGGATCTACGTCATCCAGCTGTCCTGCATTCGCAAACCAGAGTTGGTCAGACATAAAATCATCATTAGGCCCTGTCGTCGGTGGTGTGTCCTCTACATCTGGGGTGTGTTCTGCAGTTTGGCCTTCTTCAAAAGACTCGGACCCTGAGTGTTCGTGTGGAGCTGAGTGAGATCGCGAAGCAGAGTCAGGGTAAGTATGTGTGCCATAGCTGGAAGGCCGGGACTTCATATTACTGTTATTATTATTCTTGGCAATGTTAAGGGTGATGCCAGCGTTTGGTTTTTCTGGTATGGCTTTGACAAGCACACCAGTCGAAGTCGCTAGCATGCTGATTGCACGCTCAAGAAAGTCTGCTGATTTGGAAGATAGGCGCAATGTCCATCGATACTCTTCTAGTTTCGCTTTATAGAATTCTATTTGCTCTTTCTCTTGAGCAGTTACCCAAAGAAGTGAGACAAAGGTACCAATGAGCGCGAAGCAATACTTTGAAGCGGAGTACCAGAACGACTGGAGATGCTCCGGGCGGAGCCCCTGAACAAAATCCATAGCAGAGATTAGACGAGCGCGCGCGGCTGTACGGCAGATTATTGTAAGTGATGGATCGTCTAATGAAGAAAGAGAGCGAATGATGCGGCGGTGGAGGGTGATTTCGACTGCGTAGTAACCCAGGTGGAGATAACCTTTAGTTTTGTTTAGCGAAGAGTTCTAAAAGGAGGCAACTTCAGGATTTAGCATTACCAGTGGACGATAGCTTTCTCATCGTTACATTCTCCATTTTCAACGGAGGAGGCATTTGCACAAACCATTGCTTAAGTGCTAGCTGACTCGGTTTTGCTTTTTCTAAGATCCAGCGTACGCCGTCACGAGAGTGCTTTCGTATATCTTCCTCGGCCTTTAGTGTATAAAAGTCCGAGAGTATTACAGCGAGGATCTCGGTTAAGGTAATCATCTCGCAGAATAGCGATCTGCCCTTCTCCACTTCAGTGCTTCCATCCTCATCGTCTTCATCTGCGGCACTTTCGGGAAAGTCGCTCTCGGAGAGGGGTTTCACGGCCCAGTCAGTAGTCGGGATATGTGATGGTCTTCCGTGGACAAGAGAGCCCCATTTATCTTGCATGAAGAGAGCCCATGCCAGCCGTTTCCGTAAGCCTCTTTCCCATGTTGGTATTCTCCAGTTTGAACAATCTAGATGTAGTCCAAGATCTTGGCCTAATCCGACAAGCTGAGTGGTGAGCGCCCATGAGTCGCCCTCGGGTCGCTGGAGTAGTAAGAGGCCTGCTTGTATAGTAGAAAGTTTTGGGCGGTGGATAATGTCGTTCATAGTCTTAAATGCCATTCTTTCAAGTTCAGGAACGTCTGGCTTTGGTAAAAGGGCTAATTCACTACTGTAGGACCACCAATTTAAGGCCAAAATATAAACAGCAGCAAGCAACGGCGGGGAAAATTCTCTATGGGTTCGTTGATACTTTTCCAAGAACACCTTTTTATGTAGGATAGGAAAACTTGGATGAACGATCCTAAAGTAAAGATGTACCAGTGCTTGCCCATGGGGCGCAACGATCATTTCTATAGCATCCAGGTCCATAATCTCGTCTTCATGATTTCGTGTGCCCTCATCGGGTGATAAAATGAAGGCATCAGTGTTGTTAACCTTGCGCAGAGCGGAGGCACCCACAAGCACTTCATCTTTATCATTGTAAGCATCGAGCTCAAGGAGTAACTGTTCATACTCTGATGTTGGCCCTACAAACCTACTATGTCGATGGTTCTGTAGCCCCAGTGTTTTCTTCAGTAGAGAAGGCCCCTTTAAATTGGCATAGTCATCGATAGGGGGATCTTGACGTATTGCATGCTGTGCGGGCCTATGAGGTAGATCGCCAGAAGACCTTCTCGGAAGCCATGGATTGTCCGAAGAGAGCTGGGGCGGCCGCCGAGCAGCAACCCGGGATGGGTTTCCGTGAGCCCCTTCTTCTTCACTCAGAGACGCGGCCTTCCTCTTCCTAGGCTGCGGATGAGCGAGAAAAGTGCACTCCTGACGGTGGAAGCGACAAAGAACACAAGAGGTTGTGCCGTCAATCATCTCGCATCGTGACTTGCGACGCCGACAAGAGTCGCATGGGCGCCGGGATCGACTCTTTAGCAATGCTGAGTCAGTCTGGCCCGAGTAAGAGTCGTTGGGGGAAATGGGTTGTTCGGCTCGGTGATTCATTATGCTCCGTTAGTTACGATGACCTGTGTTCTATCTGTCAGACGGAGACATGCTGCTGAAGATGGAGGCTGAAGTCGACTAGTCGTGTACGATGCACTAAAGTTGCATATCAAAGAAGCTGAAACAGAAGAGCAAGCTGGCACGTGCAGACAAGTATGGTAACTGCTACGAGAAACCAACGACATACCAATAGGAAGGGTTGCGGAAGTTTAGTCTAGCATCTAAAAGGCGCCACATACAGTGGCATTGCATCCGGTTCCGGGGCAGGCTGGGCGGTGCAGGAGGACCTGGGCGGCGATCAGGATTAACGAGGAATACTAGTATCAAGGCCGCCGGGGTCTACAGCAGATGGTTCGATATCTGGCAGCGCTTTGGGAATGCCCTGAAGGGAATGCTTCGAAGATCACCTAAATAGCTGTAAGGGCCTGTCGTGTGCTCTTAACCAAGCTCCCGACGCCCTGGCGCTGGTTCTAGCGCTGCGTCAGAACAAACAGCCGAGGTGGGGGGAGAAGCAGGCTCTGCTCTGATAAGGTAAGCTTCTTTGGCCATCTCGACGCCGGCAGCAGGCAAGGCGGGCGACGGGCGGGCTCAAGGGGTGCTGGAAAAGAAGAGATGGATGGCGTTGTGCACTCAAGATAAGAGCCGGCGTATCACCAATCAACGCGTCAAGCGAGCGAGCATGAATAAGCCACTCTCCTAATTCAGTCCCACCATTCCCAGAGCTGTCGCCTTCTGGAATTGCCTGGATAATACGTACACTCAATACTCTTGAAGCACTTGGCAAGGCTTTCGCAACATAACTTGATAAAACTGTTGCCAAATTGTGCCCGTTAAACCAGCTAGCTGGCGCACCATTATACAAAACGTCGTGAAAAATCAAAGTTACCCTTCCCACTGCAGACTTCAAGCGAATGTCGTTTCGCCCAGCTCTTAGACCGGGCTGACTTCCTTTTCCTTCGCGATATACTCCTCCTTGCTCGCCTCCGTCTCCTCGCCTTCCACCGACGGGGGGCTGACATCTCCCTTCTGTGGCGGGTATACAGCCTCTTCGATGATCGACTCGGTCGGCGAAGAAATGTAGGTGCAAATCACGTAGTATGAAGACATAGCAAACGTGAAGCCAAAGATCCATGCAAAGGAGTAAATCTTCCAAGCTCCACCAACATTGAGTGTGGGTTGGATGCTCTTCGCGAAACCCGGTAGCAGTGGTGCAAACCCGACTACGAAGCTAGCAAAAGCGCGCCAGTTGAAGCCACCATCGTACCAGTAAATACCGCGGTGCGTGTAGAGTTGGTCCACATTCAACTTTCTCTTCTTGATTATGTAGCTGTGTAGAGACCTTCAGTCAGCCCCAGTGACCCCCTGTACCTTAATTGCAGAACCACTTACTAATCGCATACCATCGTCCCAGCAAGCGGCCCCATGAGGCAAGAGTATCCAGACAAGAATGCTAGTAAGCCGGTAGCATTCTTGATTATATTCCACGGAGTAGAGATGATGCAGAAGATAGAGATGAACAGGGTTGCTCGGAAGATGTTGATATACTTTGGCGCCATGCCGGTGATATCATTGGAGAAGGGGTACGTTCCTATATTTGTATGAGCTCAGATTTAGATAAGACAACGGTAAAAAAAGCTTACCAGCTGCGACTTGGTTGCCGATTGTTGCGAGCATGAAGCTGAAAGCAACGAAGAACTTGGCGGCACGGGAATGGAAATCTGCAATTACAAGTGGCATGTACCTTTAGTAATATCAGTAAGACACTCACACGATTGTTTGGAACTTCCCAGTTTCGTACCATTGGAAATCACCCCAAATGTAAGAATGAGCAGAAGTCACGAATATTGGCGTAAGTGACCCAAGAGTGCCTACGTATTATGAGCGAGTCAAATAATTGCTTAAACTTGGGGAGTTCATGATTCGGCTTACCTATGACTGGAAGGGCAAGATATTGATGATAGCCGGCGAGTCTATTCTTCGAGAATCTACCAAAATCGGGCATATTTACTGCCATCGAACTGAAGAGTCCTATAATCGCATTTAAACCGGTGAGAGCTGAGTATGCGGTGTTCATATAAGTCGAGGTAAGTTTCGTCTTGCCTGTGACTAAGGGTCCACCTCTGTACACTTATTAGTTCGGAGATGTTTCAAGAAGGCAATAAGATTCTTACCCATGGGTAACAATAACAGCCCAAAGGAAAAGGGCAAGGAAGGTTGGTGGAACCTGCGAACAGTTTTTTAGGGCGTGTCTAAAACTAGATATTTTCTCATACTTACAATGACACCCTTGACCCAAAACAGGATTCGCAACTTCTCAATCGGCATAATGGCGAGAGCAGTCTGAGCAAACCAGTAGAGGAACAAGCATAACAGTCCGGCAGCTATGTTCAAGTATTAGTGATGCAAATTAAGTATAGTAATAGTAACAGTAACATCTTACAATCGATGCCTGCATTTGCGGGGAGATGGTTGGGGAAATGAATAAAGCTTGGCCAGATAGCTTCGATGCACCGTTGCAAGAAGGCGCCAGCTTGAACAGTGAGGATAGCAGTCCACATTAGAGCAACGAAAGCTATTCATGTGTTAGTAATGTCCAAATATATGTAGAATACACAAAAATACCTCGAATACAAATGGCTGGGAAAGATCCATACATTCCAAAGATGCTACGGACAATTACGGGATATGGAACATTGTAAGTGGCACCTGCACATCGTGTTAGTGATAGCGCCAGGAACAGAAATTGTCAAAGATTATACCCATTTTTCCGGTTAAGGTGATCACAACGCTGCATATCAAGAAGCCGAAAAAGACTATAGGGATAGTCTCTCGAGCAGTGAATCCGAGTGCCATGACGCTAGACACAGTGGACGCTAGAGGAGGTGCGAGCATGTCGGAGCACCAGTATGCCCAATAGTCAATACCTCCCCAAGTGCGCCTCTCCGGAGGGATTGGGTCAAGATCTTGATACTCGTCAGGATGATTGTATTAAGCGGTCAGGAGAATTTGTACCTTTGTTAGACCATCTAGACCCATACTTTCCGCTCTCAAAAGGGACCCTCAAGTGAAGATGAGGCCCAAACTTTGCCTTGAGGCGGTTAGGTGAGAGGATAGACATAGTCAGCCAGGAAGAGGAAGCTCTCTTAGACAACAGACTAATAACAGAAGCCTCAGCGGCGAATGGAGTTGTTCGAAAAGCACGAGACTCAATTGTTCGACAAGATTAGGACATATCTCCTCCTGGGTTCCTTGCTCTTACATATAGTTGGCGCCGTGTTCAAAAGGCTCCTTGGAATTTTTTGCCTGCTCACAGGACCAGATATCTTAGGAGCTGGAGATAGCACGCAGAATGTGCCTCCGGCCAGGTACTGGCGCCGCCAGGCCCAGCCTGACTGATATGTTATCCTCAGCCGAATGCATCGCCTCCACAGGCTAATTAGGACAATGTGGCGATGGGTTCGCGGGGTAAGGCTCGAAGCCAAAGCAAAGCCTCGATATGCTGGTGCCAGTGGGTTGTCGGTGGCGCTTGCGAGGCTTAGGGAGTGTTTTGGTGAGGTTGGCCGCCATACTGTATTGGGTCGTAGTGTTTTGCGCTCAGACCTTTTGTCCACCCACACATAGATAAGAGAAGGCCGGCGTACCCACCGGCCTGCGGTCGCCGGCGGCACGCCAGCCCCGGCCCTGCTGCCCTCCGCCGTCAATTGCGGGGTGGGATCTGATTGATATTGTTGTAGCTATCATGAAGTTTTGTGTTTCTCGCGTCTGCTATTCCCCCGCCCGAGTCTGTCCTTTTCCTCGCTCCTGGAGAGTTGTCAGTTGAGCTTCAGTTATCTTTCATTGCCACATTTTACTTCTTCATCATGACCTTGCTCAAAGATGGATCACCAATGTTGTCAATGGACGCAAAGCCATATGCATTCGCGTTCCCTCTCAAGCACACCGCCCTCCTTGTCATTGACATGCAGCGAGACTTTCTCCTCTCCAAGGGATTCGGGGAAATACAAGGAGGAAACCTAAAAGATGTGCAAGCGTCCATTGCCCCTACGAAAAAGCTCCTTGAAGCCTGTCGAAGCGTTGGCATGACTGTATTTCACACACGAGAAGGCCATGTCCCTGATTTGTCTGACTGCCCTTCGTCGAAGCTCGTTAGGCAAGCAGCAGCTCCAAACAACACTCAACATAAACTCACAATAGGTGAGCGCGGAGAATTAGGAAGGCTCCTTGTTCGTGGGGAATATGGCCATGACATAGTTGATGAGCTTAAGCCACTACCCGGTGAGGTGGTCATTGATAAGCCTGGTAAAGGCTCTTTTTGGAATACTACCATATTGCATAAGCTCAAGGCTCGAGCGATCACCCATCTTATCGTTTCTGGTGTCACAACAGAATGCTGTTTTGCTACTTCTATACGAGAAGCCAATGACCGTGGCTTTGAGTGCTGTATGTGATTTGCTTAGATGCCGTCAAATCTAATGCTGACACATTCGTAGGTGGAATTGAAGAAGCAACGAGTGGATACAACGACGCCAATTTCAAATGTGCCTCTCTCGATATGATCCACTGGTCGCAAGGCTTGTTTGGCTTCATAGCGAGCTTACAACCTCTTCTAGACATCCTGACACCCCTCGGAAATAGTCGCTGCCTCATTCAATCTACGCCTCCTCAGACTCCTCCTGATTTTGACGGTGATCTTTCTATCACAAACCTCCAAAAGGCTTACAAAAACGGCTTGTCACCCGTAACGTTAGTCGAGTCTCTATACAACAGGATTGAGGCTTACCAAAAAGTTGATCCGGCAGTGTGGATTCATCTTGAGTCAAGGGAAAATATTCTCGAAGCGGCCAAGGCACTCACCACAAAATACTCAGATCGCACTGCACTACCCCCATTATTTGGCGTACCTTTTAGTGTTAAAGATAGCATTGATGTGGCAGGTCTGCCGACAACAACTGCTTGTCCTCCAATGGCCCATATACCGAGTGTGTCAGCAGTAGTGTATGATAAGGTTCTTGCTGAGGGTGCATTATTCATTGGAAAAACGAATCTAGACCAGCTGGCTACCGGGCTTACAGGATGCCGTAGTCCATATGGAACTCCTCACTCCGTATTTCATAAGGACTACATCAGTGGAGGATCCAGCAGCGGTAATGCCGTCAGTGTCGGCGCTAACTTGGTTTCATTCTCCCTTGCAACCGATACCGCAGGTTCTGGACGAGTTCCCGCAGGATTTAATGGCGTTGTCGGTTATAAGCCGACACGAGGTCTCATCTCATTCCGCGGCGTCACTCCTGCGTGCCTTTCCCTTGATTGCATTGCAATCACAGCCAAAAACGTTAGTGATGCCCGTACAGTGTGGCAACTCACAGAAGGCTATGATGAGGAAGACAGCTACGCCAAATCACAAATCGCTTTTGAACGGCACGTTAACTCGATTGGTCCTCAAGCTACTTCATTTAAGTTTAGCATCCCCCCTTCTGAAGCCCTCGATATCTGCTCACATGTCCATCGTCGTCTGTTCAATGAAGCAGTTAAGCGGTTACAAAGCATCGGCGGGAAACTCACTCCAGTGGACTGGTCACCGTTTAAAAAAGGCGGGGAACTTCTATACGATGGTACATTCGTCTCAGAAAGATTGGCTAGTCTTCCAGACAATTGGCTTGAGAAAAACCGCAGAGTCCTTCATCCTGTTATCGTAGAGCTCATGGACAAAGTTGTTGCGCGACAGAGTACCGCTGTTCAAGCCTATCGAGATCTTCAAGCAAAAGCCTTGTACACTAGACAGGCAGAGAAGGTATTTGCACCCGTTGATGCTGGGACAGATATCATTCTTGTGCCAACAGCACCTACTCATTGGACGATTGAGGAAGTTCTTGCCGACCCGATTCGTAAGAATAGCATTCTTGGCGAGTTCACGCATTGTGGAAATGTGCTAGATCTGTGTGGTGTAGCCGTTCCTGCTGGATCATACTCTTGTGCCGAGCTTTCTGGCAACAAGAAGGATGAGGGAACTCTGCCCTTCAGTGTAACCTTCCTCGGAGGCTCTCGGATGGATTCAACGACTTTGGAAATTGCTCGCAGATTCGAAGACAGCATAACTTCTCGCACATGATCCCACGGAGTTCATTTCTCGTCTCACAACTAGGACTTCGACATATCGTCCATCTGCATCACGTTCTATGCAACTTACGTTAGCTTACTCAGCTAGCTTAACGCTACTTAACTTAAAGGCATTTTCGAACCCCTTGGGGAAAAGGCCGCAGTACCTGACAAACCAGGCAAAATCTATGCTTCAATTTTGTCCTCTTGAAGCAATGCCTGCATGCTCAATAATTCTTGCGTTCTCACAATATATCGCTATGAAATACTGTACAAAAATTAAAAATGATTCTGATGATAGCGTGGCGTAACTGGGCTGCAATGCTTTGATAATCATAGTCGGGCATATCCATAGCGTTTACTCAAGAACGATGAAGACAAATCTTGATAAAATCTTGCCCAATATAGCTATATCGTTTATTCTATCAGAAGGTAGCCATATTTATATTTTTTAGAACTCAAGAACCTTTTCAAGTATGCAGTTCTCCAGTATCCATCGGTCTAAATCCTTGTATTGCGTCTATTCTAGCAGATTTCCCATTCCAGTCGCTATCATACGTTACGCTTATTCTAAAATACTTTTCAATAATAACGACGCGCAGATAATGCTCAGAAAAGCTTCTAAACAATATCTTGAATTGTATAAACAATAAATCTCTGTAGACCTTTTCATTTGATCTATCTTCTAATTTAACCAAGCTCCAGACAACACTCTCCACTGAAACAGCATAAATTCAGGGCTGCTCCCCCTATCTCACAGGGTGGGGCGAACCTCGTAAGGAATGGTAACATCACAGGCGCAACTTGAGTTTGCTTATCCTTAGTTACTATTTTCTCTTTGGCTCCTAATAGAATTTATGTCCCTTGGGCTCCCGGTGTCATTATGTTAGAATATAGATAGAAAGAAACATCTGTCGATTGAAGAAGCTGTAGAGCCTCAATTATATACACAGAAGGTAAGTGGCTGGGCTACCCCTGATCTACACCGCCATATATTGACGATCACACAGAGTTTGGTGTATACAGCCAAGCCGATACATTATACTTCGCTATTCTGGAGAAGCCGAGATAGTAAAAGAACATATATGGTTTACCACTCAAATTTCTTGGTATTATCATCACTCTTGACCAGTTAGCGGACCAGGTGCTTCTTAAAGCCATTTCCAGCACTTCGATTGACTTTGATTCCATGTGTAGTAATATAAACAAGGAGGTCATCTATATCGAGGCACCCGTAAGCTCTCTATATCCCCCCACATTGATAGAATAAACACTCTGGGAGTCCAGCTGAAGTGCTTTCACGAAGGGGATCCTTGCATAGCCTCTAAAGGGAGTTATGTGCTACCAAGGATCGGTATGTATGGCCTACTTTCCCATTCTATGCTTTGGTCTTAGTTTTCTTCGAACTTAATTTTCGAAAAACCATTATCAGAATGTACTTGAACTCATCAAATGAATTAATCTAGTCATGCTTAATAGCTTCCACCTTTGCCGGCTTATTGCTTTTCTCAAGTCCAGTGTCTAGAGTAAAATCTGCGGTTGCTAATTGGTCTCTCGGAGTATTCTTTGAGTATCTGTTAGAGACTGAATTGATGATGGACGTATTAGGTTTTACAGCTCTCCACCAAGCAACTTGTTTTGAGTCACTTCAGAGCTCCGCGCCCGACCTGCACTTAGCAACTGAGGGGCTTTGATTCCTTTGATAGTCATGGAGTTGGTAGTTGGTGTCTGGTTTCTCAGAGTCGTGAATAATTCCACCTATGTTCGCTGCCTCTACGTGCGTTACAACACCAATATTCGTAATACTTGTCCCCTTCGGTGTCACGTTACGCTTACGCTTCCTGATAGAAATGACAACTTGGCCTGCGAGAAATAGTTAGGAATAATGAAAGCGCAGCGACTTTGATTATACCCGTGCCTTGGTCCGATTCGCCGGAACCTGATGAGCTAACGTTGTCCTGGGAATTGTGATTCTTCTCCCGGGGATGACACGTCTTATACTACGTGATTAGATCAGGGGCCTTATAAACCAGTCTTTTATCTCCTTGTAATACTATTCCTGAAGTGATAGCCTCATTAGTTCCGTCGAGTCTCTCCCCTCTCATAATTTTTTTTACTATTTTAGCTTCTTACTTTTCGAATACTTCTTTATAACTATTATTCTAACATTACCTACTCCCTTCCCTACTCATTTTTAGTTGGGCAGTGCTGCCTAGGAGCGATCCTCTAGTCTGGGGGTTTAAAACTTGGTCAGAGTCGCAAGCGGATGAAAACTGTGGAGCCTCCATATATTGAATCTATGTGGTCGTTCCACTATACTTCCATTGGGGCTCCAAAGCTCTAAGATCTAGGCTTAATTTAGTAAAAATAGGAAGTTAAACCTTGGTTATAAAATTTCGTAGAAATAAGCTTGCTACTTAATATTTGCTATTTTTAAATTTCAGTTGTAGTGTCTCTTTCTTAAATAGCTTTACTATTTTCTTCAGTGCTCCCAGTAATAAATGAATGTATATTCAGGCCACTTATCATATT
>KV748798.1:0-22186 GCA_001692915.1 Glonium stellatum | reverse complement strand
CTGAGGCTACCACCGGCGGCGTACTTCCCACCTGCGCCTCCCCCACAAGTAAGCAGACAGCTTCCGAGTCACAAGCCCTACAGAGGCCCGGGAATGTCAGCGGGATTGTTTCAAGCTTCCGATAGCCTTTTGAGACTATTAGAGGTACGTAAAGAATACGAGCTAATTCGCTTGCGCTACTAGTGATGGAGATAAAGACGACGACGACGATGACGACGACACCGACGAAGAAGGCGGCGGCGGCGACGTGACGACGGCTGATATCTAGGGAAAGGGTGGCGAGAGCACCCGAGTACCCCAATGGCCTAGTATATTTGTATTTGTGTAAGCCCCATAACCCTCCTAAATCCAATCGAATATATTCAGTACAAGGGGTCATTTCCTTCGCCTCCTATATCAAACTCGACTGGATTTCCTGTGATAACAACTTACTCGTATGCAGATTTGTATTCGCACGCCATGTTTGGTTTCTGGGCTTGGTTGGGCTACAGTCCATAGATTCGTAATTTTTGGGGGTTTTTGAATAGCCTCGCCGTCCTGGCGCTCCTTGGGGCTGAATTTAATATCCTTGGATACACGCAATATTCTCTACCGTAACTGAACGATCTAGGGACCTAACCAATAGGATCAAACCTCAAGCCGTTCCATAGATTCTATCCCAAAGCCAAGACGGATTTCTCGCCGCCTCCTTAAATAACCGAACGTTCATCTTCGAATTAGATATCAATCGTGCATAGTGGTTGACTCTCCTTGGTTTCGACACAAAATTTGAGGGGATATTGGGGTCGCAAAGCTTTAGCTTTGGCCTCGCGCAGAGGACCGTCCGTACAGTAGAAGCAAGCCAGTAAGGGAAGCGGTGGGTCAGTACATAAGATCTAGGTGACAGGCCCCAGAGGAACTGTGGGAAGTCCGTATATCCCGTTGAGGAAGTAATGAACGACGAAATAAAAGCTTAGTTGCCTCAAAACTTGAACAAAGACCCCAGATGAGCACTAGCAAGAGGGAGATTGGTATGGTGGTAGTAATAGATAACGGTATATATCGTGCTTTGCGATGGGATACCCGCTAACGTATTCCTTGTAGGAATTGTCTAGAGGAATCAACTCAAGCTTGTTGGAGAGCGGTTTTCTGCAGAGACAGTTTGCTCCACTGAGTTTCAGGCAAGGTTTGCGTTTACATTGGTACTCGGAGAGAGTATCTCGATATGATACCTCTCGGGATAGGAGTGTTAGAGTAGGAGTGTCCTGGAAATACCTTTTTTCCTTCGGAACTGCCTATTCGCCGTAAAATGTAATCGCTTTACCCCCGTTACCTAGATAGCTTTTTCTTTCGCGGATTAGCAGCTGGATAGGGGCCTTGCTCCTGTGGTCCAGCCCAATCAAAATTTCCCATCTAAACTAGATGCGCGGAATAAATAGCTATTGCAGATAGACAGAAGCTCAGATATGCTGAGAATCGTAGGGATTGCCTTTGTTACATTAGCGGAATCCCTCCAAATTATTCGAGGCCGCAGAGCTAGCCCGTTACTCACCCTACACTTGCTCTTTATGGGGTCTGATAAATCCTCAAAAGCGATCATAATGGTCAAATAAATTTGGCATCAATTTGAGAAAGTTGATAGTAATTCCTTTGTGCTCTTGACGTTCCGCCGAATTGCGCCACTTCCTGCATGCATGCTGCCGTTGATTGCCTAGTCGGGTTGAGATCGCGAATTCCAACGTCTGACCGTCGCGACATCCTTAGCCCCATTAATGCCCCTAGTCTTCTCCTCCTTCCATTTCTCAGCCCACCAGCATTGCCTAAAGAAACCTGAATACTTAGCGGAGGTTGATTTCTTTTGTGTTTGCACAACTCCCGTACGGTTTCATCCGGCATCAACAACAAGACTGATTCCTCAGTGGCTAGCCTCCTCTTTCGCTGCCTTCAGTGAGCACAACTACAAGAAGTCATGCGGGTCTACGAATATCCTCACCTTTGCTACATCGCCGTCGTAGGGGCCTCCGCTTTGGGAATCTACGAACCTCAACACCATGACCTGTCTCCCGAACCGACTTCACGATACTCACGACCACGCCGGACGGCGGGCTAGAAGGGAACAATGGGCTTGTTATTCTCTATCTAGTTTCTGAGGCTCCTTTAATTGGCCCTCTTCTGTGATGTGGCTTCTGCTGGGCTTTTCTTGATCTTGACGTAAACTCCTCCCCCAGGCGTCGCTCTCTCACTGCTAGCCCCGCGATGTCTTCAAAAACGGCAAATGGGTATCTGTCTGTCCCTCCTTCACCCTCTCTCTACTTCTCCACCCCATACTCTTACACTCCATACCCCTACATCCCACCCGTCGTCCCCGCCCGACTCTCCTCCCCCACCCCGGCCTCCACCTCCATTAACTTGGTCATCTTGGTCACCCTGGTCATCTTCACATCGTCTGGGGAAATGCTATCTAATCTACCCCTTCAATCATCCCCTCCTCCCAACCCGCCGCTAACACCACCAACACACACACCACCTTCCGCACAAAGTCTTCCAGCACCGTCCTGGGGAGGTCGGCCTCCACTAAGATCCGACGGTTTCCCTTGATCTCCTGGTACAAGGTGGTGAGGGGGTCGAAACCCCCTTCCATCACCTCGACCCACGCCAACATCTCCGTCCTCCTGCGGCCAACTGTCAGATGGATCACTTATAATGAGGCAAGTAAGTCATACACATCGGACAATTTCTGCAGTCTCTCTAGGAGACCCCTTCCCACACTCTCTGGCAGCCTCAGGGCATTTGCCCATTCAATGAGCTGCTCCTCCTCGTTCGTCTGTCTCTCTGCCCACTCCTTGGCTTCAGCCATCTCCTGTTCTGTTGGCATTTTTCGGAGATGTTTGGCTGTCTTGATTGTTTGGATGGTGAGAATGATGATAATGAGGATTAGATGTGAGTATTGGAAGGCTTGTGGTTCTTGGTGATGATTTTTGTTGTGGACTTTGCTTCCGGCCGGTGAAGCAGAAAGGCGGCCCACGGCTGCTCGAAAATTTCTTATCCGCCCCATCTGAGGATTCACTCATTCACCTCACAACCGAGATGACCTTTGGGATGCTGAACTGCAACGACAACGCTGTCACCGATGGCCGGCGACACCAGACCAACAGACTAGTGCAGTCTGATAAATCCGAACTCCTGGAATTCATGGGTGGTCCGTGGACTAATACAGGGGGAGGTCCCCCGACGCACTAATATAGGGAGGAGGCCTCCCGACGAACTAATACAGAGGGGAGGACCCCAGCATAGTCCATTTGCGGCTTGCTGGCTCGGCGTACTGCTTTTTGGTGGAGAGCACACCGTTGACATCCTGGTCCTTAGTGTGCCACCAGGCGGCATGAGCCCCCCAGAGCCGGCCAGCCCTGAGAGCTCAGATACTCCCAAGGCAGTATGGCTCCTCGGAACAGGCCAGCTCTGAGAGCTCAGATACTCCAGGGGAAGGGTAGAACGGGGTACAACACTGCTCAAGAGGGCGTAAATAACATCACAACCCTCCAACCTCCTCAGCTGTCGGCCAAGTCGTGACGAGATGGGTCCAGTCAGCCGGCTCTGACAATACACGGATTTTTCGACTTCCAAAAGCCACAGAAGGCCCCCACCTCGTCACGACCTCTGATGCGGTTGGAGCAGCTCCCACCCTACTCCCACTCCCACTCCCACTCCCACCGGCAACAACCAAGAAAAAAATCTTCACTACGAGTTCGTATCCCTTGTATCCCTCGTGTGGCACAATAATCAAGGCATAACGCTGTGCCGCCAGAGGAGTTGAGCGAGCGAGGCTCTTGAGGACTCCAAGCGGAAAGGCAGGTCGTTAGCCAAACTCAAAGCTTATCCGTCTCTTCGGGGGTTATCGATCTTCTCTCCACACCTTAGAAAAATTCGGGGAAGTGGTCGAAAATATGTGTTATGTTGTGTGGCGAGTATTGAAGATGTGTATGTCGGTAAAAGAATGTCGGAGATGTTTTGTTCGAAGAGAAGGATGAGAGAGTTGATTGAAAGTTGCTCGGGGAACTGCGGACTGATGCATTGAGGCGACCTCGTCGGTGTGTCGAGACTCGGTTTGTCGAATGTTCGTCAAGGAAGGCGGAACTATTTGACCAAGAGTGAGACCTAAGTCCTGACCTCACTATCACGGTATGACGAGATGCACGGAGGCCGCAGGCCCCGGCTAGAAAGGAATGTTATCTCATTTCAGGGAAAAAGAACTTAAATACAAAATGAAGAATGCAAAAGGCCTTTTAAGAGAAAAAGGGTTCAAACACCAAAGACCTCGCTTTAGTGAGCTCAGCATACCTTCCATCAGCCACGTCCGCTCAAGCCCAACCTAGGATAGCGCTCTCCCACGCCAAACTAGAATGGTGCTCTCCCGGGTCGAAGTCAGTGTAGCACATTCTCTGATCCGTCGGAATAATATTGAAATTGCCGTATCCTCTGTATCCATACTTGAGGATACTATCTCACCCAGATAACTTCTTCCACTGGAAACAGGATCAGCATGACGCACGACTTATTCCCGAAGAGCCTTGGAGCTGGACGCTTGTCTCATACAATTATAACGACAAGCTTTAAGCAGGGGCAATGGACTAGGGGTTGATGTGCGTGGCAGAGATACATTAAGGTACACCGCCGTTTTTGGTCGTACACAGCAGCTTGTTCAGTTCAGCAGCATTGAGATTCTCGAAACATGAACCGCAAAACCACTGTACACACAAACAACCCCCAGTAGACTGAGACATTAAGCAAAAATGCCGGAATGAGGAACTTCTGAGAGTCCACTCAACCCAGTGTATTGCAGGGAGAATTGTGTTCAATGCTTAGATCGGCCACCATTACGGATGGCTTGTGAAGCGAGATGTGTGTGGCGAAAGAAGAAACGATGGTGAAAGCGGGGTAGAAGCTTAAGCAGTCCGAGGACTCTGCAAAAGCCGTATGATGGCATCGCCCCATCCGTTCCAATAGTTGTTACTTACTATTAAGCAATCGAAATGAGACATAGCACGGCCCACAGCTACAGCTCGACTAGCGCCAGAGTAGACAGCCAGCATTCTGTAGTGAATTATTTTCTTCTCCCCTAAGAAGAGCCATTGAGCTCCTTGGGGTAGAACCTTGAGATTGAGCTCACACAGCTCAATTCGCAATGCCAATAGTGCGCGTACGGTGGAGAGCCTGGGGAGGAAAGAGGTGGAAGGTTTGGAGTCCCCATCGGCTTCAGACTCCTGTGAGAAATGAAGAAAGCCAAGGGTTTCCCTCCCATCGAGTATCGGAATAAGGCAGCCTCAAACTGTTCTTCGACAGGAAACATTAAAAGCGAACACGTCTTCATGGATACTTTCATGAGCATTCCAACATTAGGGTCTCCCTAGCGAGCGCTAGGCTTAAGAAGTCCCTGACTTCGAGTTTGTCTATGGTGTTGTGTGTTTTCCAACCAAGTGTTTTCGCTGTTACGAAGAAAACTGTGATAGTTCTACTCGATAACACCTATACGACCAAGCTCCTCGAAAGGCTAAGAGGATTCAGTGATCGATGGGCATGTTATCGGAGTGAGGTGGGAGTTCTTCACCTGCCAGCCGAAATGTTTCGTCATTTGTGACCGTCATGTCTGCAGAAGCACAAGGACTTTGGTCATAAGCGAAGTTGGAGAAGCCAGAGCTTAGAATATCTGGAAGGTCGATGTGTAGTTGAGTGGCTTTGGTTGAGGAAGTGTTCAGGTCCAAGTAGACCGATTGCCGCTGCGCTCGGTCCGTTTCTCTCAGCACATGTCGCACGCCTGTCTACTGGAGTTAGTAACCATATGTCCACACATCAAAGGCCGTATACCTATTCAATGCGGCAATACGATACTGTTCTAAACTGCATCGCTCTCCATGAGTCCCTAAGGAGCATTGCATGCTTTTAAGATTGGAGAGCGCTGGGAAAGACGTTAGATGTGTATTACCGAGGCTTTTAAGGCCTCTGGGTCTAGAAAACTTACAGAAGACGCAAGGGTTGGCGAGAAGTTTATTCTAAAATAAAGATGCGAAGCCGTCCTGGAAAGATGCCCCGAGTGGCATGGTATTCACTCTTGAGATGAAGTGAAGCCAAAGCTGCCAACCTCTTTCTGCACTGAAACAAAGACATTAGTAGATGGACTTTGGAAAGGAAGAATGGATTGATAACCCGTTCATGATGGTGTTGAAGAGAGACTGATGAGCTCCACCGCCGACCCTACCTCTTAGGCTACCCTATGTCTCTTCCAAGACAGAAAGACTTTGAGAAAGCTCCACTGCATCTCCAACTCAATGCCTTTGATGAAGAGAGAGTCTGAGTGTTAGTAAAGTTTGGTGTAGATGGTGGAAGATGAGGCAGATGAGGACTGGGTTTGCCATCCGTTAGCATGACCCGCAGTCAAGGCAACCAGGGGCTAAACACAACTATTCATTGGGAATTGAAGAGCTCACCTATTTAACAAGCTTCTTGCGATGGACAAGATATTTTTCAACTTGTTCGCAGAAGCAAAGAGATGGTTGTGGTGTTGGTGTTGATGAGGGGAAGAAAGGATGGTGAGAGAGCAAGAGTGAAGTTTTTACCCACCACAATAACACGCGAAGAGCGGTGACCCCCCTGCCCAAAACGAGCGACAGGAATGAGAGAGCTAAGTCACACGTACGTGCACATTCACTTCTTGGGAATGGCAAGCTCCTCCGGTGTTCAAATAGGCAAAGCAAGGCAACAAGGACTCCATAAATATCGGTACATGCTCCCCATGACTATACTCTATAGTGGTGGTCCCTGGCCACCTACCTGCTATATAAGAGATACACAGGGCGCGGCTTAGTAGACTGCTGCAAGGCCTAGCAAATTCTAGGCAGTCACCCTAGGAAAGGATGGCCAGAAGAACTGGAGGCGCCTCAAGCTAGTGTATTCGTCTGCCATCCCCGGCACTCACCTGAGCAGGGTAAGGGCATTGATTGGGGTGCATCTACCGCTTAGGTTTTAGCTGCAACAAAAGCTCTTTGTGATGACCTATGTGCTGTGTGTGTCGTTGAAGGCAATTCGCGCTGTTACTCATCACAATAAAGCTTTGGGAATTCTGAAGCTGAAAGCTTCGACTACTGTAAGATTTACAGTTCAGTAGTTGGCGTCACTTGAGCTTAAATGGATTGAGTCGCTGAGGAAAGTTTATTAAGTCAACCACATCGCGACTTTGAAGATACGTTGTTGGGAAACGTGGAAAAATGTTAGACCTATATACGCCTTGATCAACTAGCGATCAAGGCCTTCAGGGCCAATTATATTTGCAGTTAAGATGACTAAATTCAGCCTCAGACGCAAGTTACAAGGGCTGCCCCAGCGCTTAGGCAACCCTCGAAGACGAAGAACTCCGGTTGTAAACCTCGTTATTACGTACCCAATGCTCGCTGTCATGATTCATCAACGGAAGCCTCGAAAGCCTCCCTAGCGTGGTCTTCGCATACAGCACCTCCGGCGTCACACCAGCCCCACCACGCTCTTAGCTCTCCGCCACAGCTCATGTCCCATGGCTCTCCTTGTATCTTCGGTTCGCGACGCGGCGTCCTTATTCTCTGCGGCCCTCCTCAGCAGGTAGTTCAGGCACTCTGTAGTTGTGCCCCAAGTCATACACTTGAATACCCTTGGGGCATCAGTATTGCCTGCTTCCTGAACCTTCCCCGCCTGCACCAACTCGCAGCTGATTTCATCTGCCATACCTTGCAACTGTGCATATGCTAGCCTAACACGTTCCTCACCGCGAGAGGCTTGTTCGTTGCGGATTGCTTGTGCTTTACGGACGGATTCGTGGTTATGTGTCGCGAGAATAACATCGGTCTGAGGAAAGGCTTCGCTGCCGTGGAGGGGCCGGAGAACCTCACTGTATTTGCGCTTTAGCAAGGACTCTGCAAGCGCGTCATAATATCTGTCGGTTTCCCCCTTAGTGCTCCAAATGAGGTGTCGCGGCTCTGAAGCAAGGTATGCACCCCGGACCAATTTGACGCCAAGCGTGTACCCGTCTCTCTGCGCAAGGGCAAGGTGACGAGCAAGCTTAGCCGGTGTTGACTTGAGATAGGCTTGGTATGTGCTGTAAATTATTGCTCTGCCAGGTTCCGCTTTGTTGTAGCGTTGCTGCAGTTTTAACGTCCACTGATCGATCCCAGCATTGGAGACTTCCTCCTCTGCTCCAGGTAAAAGAGCTACCTTCTTTGCTGCTGCTGCGTCGCACGCTTCTAGTATTGCTCGCTCCATTGAAGGAGTAGGATCGCGTTGCTCTTTAAGAAGTTTCAGAGCGTATGGACCCAGTCCTGACCATCTACGAGAGAGCAGCAGTTAGTATTTTGCAAGTCACTCATGGCACCGTTAGCCAATTATAGAATGCTTACTTTAGGCCAACAAAATCGCCTGGACTGGCCATTCGTACCGACTCCAACATTCCTTTCCTCCACGCCTCGATTGCTTGCTTTGTAGCTTCGCTGTCCGCAGTAGCCTCCCCTCCTTCTCCCTCCAATACCTCGAGCGCGAACTCCAGAATTATTCCATCATACCCGAGATCGGTTTTCGCTGCCATTGTGCTTCTCTGGACCTCCTTGTGCGATTCTCCAGCACAGAACTGCGCATAGAATGTAGTTTTCAGGAGCCAGTTGAGGAGCCGGTTCTTGTCTATGTTCATTAAGGCAGACTTGGAGTCTAGCATGCGTCGTAGTATTGCAAAACAGGCGCTCAAGAGAGGAGGTGAAGAAGACATGGAGGTTATAAGGTATGATCTGAGGACACTAGAAGTAGGGACCCGGGCAAGTGCACTTGGTTGCTGTATGAAAGACGGTCGTGAGACAATACGTGACGATGCCGCCGCGGGAGACATCGATGCAGTAGAGGCATGCCGTATCTTGCTAGTATGCACGTTTCGCTTTGTCCGCATGCTGTGTCGTAACATAAGGCCCCCGACGCGCTTTAAATGCCGCATCCTGGGCCGCATCTTTGTGGATAGTGCGTTGATGCTTCTCAGTGGGGTAACGTAATTACAGTGGGACAATCTAACAGAAGTTGGAGACTCGAAGGCAGCTCGCAATAACAAACAATATAGGCGTGAGTTTGAAATCAACACGTACAACGAAGGAGCAGCTGGTGGCTTTAAGTATTAAAGGGACCACTGCCATAGCACATATTCGCGTGACTTTATGGTGTAACTCAATGGCAAGACGGCTACCATCGGCACGACTATGACGAACGCTTATCTTGCATACACATTACAGTAATCGCCTACTATTGTGTTTCTCCCCGCAGTTTTGTGTTTCGCCCCGCAGTGTGTGTAACTACCGGAGCTCTATCTAGGCCCACTAGGACTCTATCAATTGCTTTTGGGGAGAGGGGAAATTGATCTTTGCGGATCGAGAGGCCATATCTCCGCCCCGCAGGAGCTACCATAACCCGTATCTAAGCGCAATGCGTCAAGCCCATTGGAGTCTGAATCGCTCGCTTGGCATCAACATCCACTGTCTGCAACCGGACATGCATTCGCCTAGATTCTCGTGCAATGACACATACCGCGTTCGGAAGATACCGGACATAAAGTTGATCGAGCGAAAGGCCCAAATATTAGTTGCTTTTCCACCAAAACTAAGCACTCATTGCCAACCACCGCACCCCGATTATCTACAGTGATAGAAATTGCAGGCCAATTGTTATTTCGATATCTCTGATATTTCTCTCCGCGCTCGCAAAACCACATATGAAGGCGCTCTCTCGTGCTACCCCAAGTATAATCAATCGTCAGAAGCTATTATTTCAGGTCATGGCTACGTAGGGTGACCGTCAGACTCAGAGTCTGCGCCCTTCGATTCAGATACTACATGATTCTTTTTTCGGCATTTGTGTGCAAGATTGAGGCTGCCGTTCTAGTTCAGATTATAGAATCCGAAGCATCTCTATTTTAATGGCTTTCCAGAGCGGTTAAGATCTTGAGTCTACGGGCCTGTGCAGGTGTCAGCAGGGTCTGGATGTCAGAATTCTTATCTCAAATTCTGATTACGAATTAGCAGCCGCATACCCCGCCCGGCCGTCGTCGTTCTTTACACGATCTGGTATGCAGAGTGATAGGCAAGCCCGCTTAATGAGTCGCTTGAGTGTGCTTCAGCCCAAAGACCTAACCATATCCATCGATTTCGCAGGTATCTCTTGCCCTATCGTTTCAGCAGCCTTCAAGTTTCTTGTTTAATGTCGGATCGCCGTGATACTGCGAGCCCAGCTTCTCTGGATCTTCTGCGGCAGACCTTGGCAATGATGAAAAGGCGTCCTGAACAGAGTTGCTATTTTTTCTTCGGTAGTGATGAACTTCAGTGGGGCTTCCCCCGACCGTAAACTCTGCGGCTGTCTATAACCAGTTTCTTTTCAAGGTGACCTGTCCGCGGCGTTGACCTTATTGCCTGCTAGCTCCGTCGTTCTCTACCTGGCGTTAGCGGCAATGTCCACTATACTTGAGTGAAGCTTACTCGCTGTAAATTTCTGCCCGCAATATCTGTCTCATCCTACTACACTTTTCCGGAAGCAGACACGCGACAACCTGCCTCCTCCAGTCACCGATAGGAAAGATGGACGCAATTATTTAACCTATGCCTTTTCATAATTATATCTACGCTGTTATTGTTCTACTGCTACAACTCTGTTATCATCTTCTATCTATACATAGACTCGAGCGGCAGCATATAATCACAACAAACACCTGTCCTTCGAGCAACTGAGTCTCTTCCTCACAGCCTCGCACAAGGCGAAGACAGTAACGAAAAGAAGTTTATACCCTTGAGGGTTACTGCCAGCAAAAATTATGAATACGCCTCTCAGATGAGCAAGGGCCTCCTGGGACAGTGGAGGAGCAACCTCCACGGTCGACAAGGCATTTGTGAAGAGAAAAAGAGAGGGAGAGGGGAAGCAGATGAATATTTATACCACAGTGCCAAGGCGCTAAGACTTCACTTGACATAGATAACAGAATAGCAGTACGACGGCTAGAAATGCGCCTTTGGGGCTGAGTGAGAAAAACAGGGCCACGTTTCTAAGCGGCGATATGCAAGAGAGGGTTATGTGGGTGGTCTATGGGCTTAATGGCTTGATGTGGAGCTCCTCCGGCCCAAAGGGGAATATATCTAGAATTATGAAGCTGTAAGCTGTATAATTTCTCGTTTCTCAGCATGTTGAGTGTGTTCAGAATACCGACCTGCTGAGATTGATCTTGTTGTGGCTCCGCATAACTGCGGAGCCGTGGTGACACACGCACCGGCCTTAACTGTGCGCTCATAAATCCCGGAACTATATATTCTCGAATTATTGAACAAGGTAGCGGTAGCTGTACAGTATAATATTGGCCTTATTGCAAACTCTTCAACACGCTAGAAGTTTCAGCGATGGCAAGAGGCCTCGCCAGAGCAAGGCCGAAGTAACTGTCTTACAACTCCCACGCCCTGGCACAACTTAGAAGTAAACAGATTAGGAGCGAGCAAGTCTCTCACGACATCAGGCTCTAATCTACAAGACCACTAGCTTTCAAAGCTTCCTATATCATTGTATTAAACCCCTTGCGCAGAACAACAATGCCTACCGTGTCCAAAGTCACTACGCTCAGGTCCATTATTTCCGCCTCAGGGAACAAGCCCCGCAACAACCACCGTGCATCACGTATTATACGTCAAGCTCCTAGCATCACACGCTCTCTTCCTCGAGCCCTCGCACAAGGCGAAGGACACAATGAAAAGATAGAGTTGCTCAGAGAGCAAAGAGTGCAACCAAAAATTAGCCAGCAATCCCCACGCCGGAGAATTAGTGACAGACCCACACCGCGCTGTGCAATGCAGGGGGTCTGACAGAATCAGGGTATTCTTGAGCGCCCTGACCCCTGGCATATTGTATTGTCGATTGAGTATGAGGAAGAAAGGGAGGGTTGCCCTCTGCGGGTAGATTTTATACTACACCGCCAAGGCGCTAGAGGTTAGGGTCTAGGCAGACAAGCCACTAGAAGATTCTATAGATGAGTGGTTGCCTGGAGAGGTAGGAGTGTGTGAATGAGCGGCGGTGTGGTGGTGAAGCCGTGGGAAAGGCCGTGGAGCGGGCCGCAGACCGCGTGAGAAGAGGTTGATTCGTAAGGTCAGGAACTTCAATTTGCCTGAAATGCGAGTGTTGCGTCTTTAAAGAGCAAAATTTTAATGTGTTATCTGTTCTATATGAGAGAGAGGTTGTAGGAACGATCTGTTGGAGGATTGAACGGTGGCCGAAGAGGGTCGAGCGGCTTTCATGAAGTCTTAAGCTTCATGTCAGTGCCGCTAACACTATAATGAACATTTTACCCTCTTCAAGCTCTTGAAGACAGCATTGGAAATAATGACATGTGGTTTAGGCACTACATGCTACTTATTGGTAGCTTTATTGTAAGAGACACCAGCGTGAAGCAGTGAGCGACTGACAGCGGTTCGCCGGCTTTTGAGCTTCAAGCATAAGCGATTAGCACTTATAAAGTCAAATAAGTCATTTTTGTTACGGCTTCATCGTTGGTTGGTCAATCAGAAAACCTCAACGGTAAACATAGGATGTTACGCGTGAAACTCCAAGTTGATCTGTGTCACCACGCAATTGTGACTAACTCGGGGACTATAGAATCAAGAAGCCCCTACCACCGCCTCGCGACTAAATCGGCCAGAAAGATTCAACAAGAGACAACATAACAGTGCATAGGGCAATGTATTGACTTATGAATTGAAGCTCAGCTCTCCAACATAGACGCATTCTCCCAACTTTAAGCGCACGTAGCAACTAAAATTCCAAACACAAAGTTTCTTCTTCAACCTCTCGCGCAAGGCGAAAGAATCAATGAAAAAAGATTTATACTCTTGAGAGTAGCAGCTGGCAAAAATTATTCGGACGATCAGCGGCAGCGCCGCTAACCGACACCTACCTAGCGGAGGATTCCACCAGGCAAGCGGATCTAGGAGGGTATTCTTGAGCACCCCGACCCCGCCCCCATAGACTGTCGAGCCAGCTATGAAGGTTATTCCTGAAGAAGAAGAAAAGGAGAGGGGAAGGAGTGATATTATATACTAGCTGCCAAGCCGCTAGTTGATAGCGTGCTCTTAGGTACTGTAGATTGAGAGTTGATTTGATCCTGAAGGACATGCTGCTGCCTAGGAAGAAGGTTCGGAAAGTTCCTGGGGGTCTTCTGTGAGATTCTATGGTCCAACGCAGTACGGTGAAGCTTACATGTCTGCGAGAGCTCGCCCAAGGTTGAGGCCATGGAAAAGACAGTATCTGGTAACTCCAGCTACTCTGCATTTTTTCATGCTGTGTCATGTAGCTTCAACTCTGACTCTTGATGTAATGAGGGCGGTGGGGCTGAAGTTAAGGATCATGGACATATGAGTATCGACCTTCCTGCAGTTGGTCATCATCCATAAACAAACCTGTGAGTCTTTTACTTACAAGTATGTTGTTTTTATTTTTATTTCTATGTTGACAATATTACCCATCGTATAGGTAAATACTTTCCATGTGGTCTCAAAACCTCGCTCTGCCCTCAACAAGAATTCTCGCATTAGAAAATGCTTGGCCTCCCTATCTCACCACATAATGGCATCAAGGCATACAATTACTTGCATCTATCGCCGTGTTATTCATACCTCTATTCGTCGTTTGCATAGGCAGTTCACTGTTTTCGGTCAAGAGAACGAGATCCTCCGCCAATGCCGCCCAAGGACTGAAACCATCTAAGGGTCCGCTTTCCTAGCACTCGAGATACTCCATAAAGAATTAGGCGGGCACAGCATCAAGAATTGTCCCGCAGCACATGGCCCTGCGACAACATTACCTTCCAAGCAATTTCATCCTCACCAGCACGATAACACCTTTACAGCTCATGATACACCCTCTACTGAAGTGGGTTGTCGAAAATGAGCAGCTTACAGTATTTCTAGGGCTTTGACACAAATTACAAGCTGGAATATCTTATGGTAGAGAAAGTGTGGGGTTACCGTACATCCAGGCCCTGTAGAGATCGGAAGGAATGATAATGGGTAGTGCTACAGGCGGTAGGCGCACCGACTCGGTTGGCAGACTAACTAAAGAGTATGCGTTCGTCGCTACTTCTGAATTTAACAACTAATGCATACCTAGGTGGTGATGCCGATTCGTGCAGGTTATCATAGAACATTATCGGGGGACCTGTCACCGGGAGTTATCATATCCGTGTGACTGGTTATTTGTCAATTTCCTACTTCGTTACATCCATTTCTAGGCGAGAGGGCGGTAATTTGTGCAGTGATTGTAGGGAAGGGTCGAGGGGGTGAGGTTCGTCCCCGGAAACCCCGTCCGACGAACCCTGGTTTCGATTCGCAACATTGGTTGGCTCGTTAATTCTCCCTGCATCGCTTGAAAGGTACATTCTCCACGAAATTGTGACTGATATTCCTAATATGGCGATTCGAAGTGCCTTTCTAATATTGTGAGAATAATTTAGGTGTCATTCGCTAGTAACCTCCATAGCCGTAGTACTGTTATTGGGTGTCGATGGTTACATACATATTTCACACCGCTTGCCTCACTTAAAGTAATGTTAACATTATACAGTAATTAAGGATACAGAGTGGCGGGCCCTACCATCTTAGGTGGAAGACAATGTAACACTATAGACCATGTTTCCGGCGCTAATTTATTCGTTTGGAGGCCCGCAATACAGGGATGTAAAAGAGTTAGATCGCTAATCTCGAGGGAACCCTTGCTTTCAATTCAAGCTTTTCCCCCCATACTTTGACACCCGGTTAGTCTGGATAATCTGTTAATCTTTGAGGGCGGCATGGAACGTTGGTATCCAAATGAGCAATCTACTGGACAAAGATGAGGCCATTTCACGCTCAACCTCGGTTCTCATCATAGTGAACTAAGACATAATCGTCCGGCAAATATTAATGGTGCCACAGCCTTCATTTTTATCAAATAATCACACCCTCCTTCGCGACAATGGTTCGACTAAGCACCCACGCCGTCGCCGCGATTCTGTTTGCCTCAGCTCTGGCAGAAATATCTATCAGTTACATGCCATTCGGAGCTTCAATAGTAGAGATTACATGTTGGCGCGCCTACCTCTGGCAGCATCTGCAATCCACTGGTTACACCAACATCGACTTTGTTGGCAGTCTTTCGTCGAGCACTCAATGTGGCAGTCCTACTATAGACTACGACCGCCATCATGAAGGCCACTCTGGTTTTCTCGCAATCGACATTGCTAATAAGGAGCAATTGCCTGGGTGGCTGAAAGCGAACCCAGCGAAGATTATTACGATGCATCTTGGTACGAATGATATCCGAGCAGGATACGGGACAAAAGACATTTTGGCGGCGTATAGTACGCTAATTGATCAAATGAGAGCGAGTAATCCAGCTATGAAGATAATCGTATGGCTCTCACATCACACTCTTGTATTAAATTCTAATCGTAACGTCGCCTCTTGGCCACAGGTTGCTCAGATTATTCCCATGCCGTCAAATAATTCAGCTATCATGGACTTGAATGCAGGCATTCCCGCATGGGCGGTGTCGAAGAACTCTACTAATTCGCCAATTTGGGTTGTGGATCAGTACACTGGGTTTTTGAGCTCGGATCTTAGGCCTGATGGCATCCATCCTAATGATAGTGGGGATCATAAAATGGAGGCAAAGTGGTATCCAGCAATGCTGCGCGCAATCGCAAGTCTTAGGTGACACATCAGTAGATACACCTAGCTGGGGCAAAGTTCTGGACAGGAGAAGAACAACACATTCTCAAACCGGCCATTGGATCACCTAAAATTCGGTGTCAATGTCCCTGAACCTACAATTAATATGAAAAGTATTCAAGTTACACAGATAAATGTGTCTAGAAATCCAGGGAATAATCCCAGAAGGCAATTGCAGAGCAATGTGTAAAAGGCATACGGCGCAGCCAAGAATGGCTTACGCGCTAAATGGCCGTGGCTTATGTGGCTTATGCGCTAGCGGACAGTCCGCTCCTTCAAAAAATACCTTTACAGTTACGTCTCCTTGCGCGTTGATACCTCATGAGGTTTGAAAGAGACGAAATTAAATGTCAGCAAGCAATTCTTAGATTTCAAAGCATTGGAAATGACTGCTTGGACATTAAAAATCCTTCGTCGAAGAAAGCTGGGTGGTAGTCTATAAATGCGGTTTCGAAGAATGCTACTTGAATTACCACCGCTCACAGAAAACTACATTAGCTTTCACATTAGACACCTGCCTCTTTTCTAGGACCTTTATCAATATGTCGAACGCCTCTGTGACCCAGATATGTTTACTGCACCCTTCCAACTAACCAAGAGCACGCACCGCGATGTATATGGCGCTGTTGACCCAAATAACCCAAGTCTAAGGGCGACCGGGAAGATTGTCCTTATCACTGGAGCTGGTGGCGGCCTTGGATACGTAGGTGGTTTGTCTGTGTATTTGTTTTGCGACTCATACAACTCCTGTGACTAACCGGAATTGAACGCCAGAATATTGCTTCGGCTTGGTCAACGGCTGGTGCCAAAGGTATTGTGTTGGTTGGTCGCAATATAGAAAAGCTTCAAGAAACGGCAAAGGCTCTCAAAGCCCCAAGTCTTGTTGTTTCAGGCGATGTCACCTCCGAGTCTAGCGTCGAGTTCATATTCGGGAAGGCCATTGCGATGTTCGGCAAGTTGGATGTACTCGTTAATGCTGCCGGGACGATGAACCAAGGAACAATAACAGGTGAAGTGCAGCCGGCACAGTGGTGGGCTGATTTTGTGAGTGGCTGCACAATGTTAGGAATGGCTGAAGCTGATGTAAAAGCAGGAATCTAATGTGAAGGGTACCTACAATATGATCCATTACTTCATTAAGGCTACAGGCGGGAAGGGCACCGTGATCAATGTTGTCAGCCTCGGTGCGTCATTTCTTGCTCCAGGACTATCGTCGTACGCCTCGAGCAAGCTAGCTGCCATCAAATTGGGGGAGTTTCTTGACCTTGGTGAGCATGTACTCCAGATGCAGGTGTGTATGGCGTAGAGCCTCTAATGTCTAATCAAGAGCATCCAAACCTCCGCGTTTTCTCGATCCATCCAGGTATAGTCGAAGCAGAAGCTGGTCGTGGTATGGTCGTGCCCCACTTCACTCCTTTCGCGAAGGACAAGGGACTGCTCACTGGCGGTGTGACACTGTACCTGCAGAAACCGGAAGCTGATCACCTGCGTGGCGGTTTTTTTAGCGTCAATTGGGATGTTGGCGAGTTGGAGGAGCATAAAAGTGAAATAGTTGATAAAAAGCTCCTGAAGCTTTCCTTTATCAATGCGACACTTGGTGCTTCCGGATATGATTGGTCGGGGGGCGAACAATAATTCATCATAAGGCCTTAGCGCAAGTCCGGTTGTGATGTCCTGCATGCCTCTCATTGGAACGCTTCATCAGGGGTAGATACAAATGTAACGACATGTGATGCCATTTGGTGTTACTTTGAGATAATTTTTTTTACTGAGAGCCCTAGGTTTCCCGTGACGCAGTGAAAATCAACTGGCTTTTGATGGAAGATGCTCTCAATATCAGCTGCGACCTTGAATCTACTCGTGATAGTGAGAGTAGGAGGAACTGTCCCTACCATTTCTGTAGTGATGCTCTAGTAAGAATGTTAAAGAAAATGCGGAGAGGCGAAAGAAGATTTCGTGATTGAACCAAGGAACTGATTCATGTCTACATGTATGTACATATACCTGCCATACACACCGCTCTAAGACTTAGCTGACACCAAAGATTGGTCACCTAGCGAACGACAGAAGCTTATTGATGGCGCGGAAGCTACGGATATAGGCGTGCATGAACCCTGCTTGTGGATCTTGAAGCCGCGACAAAGATGCTGTGGTTTGATATTCGACCTTGTTGGGAGTCGCAACATGCAGCGGCAGACCCATCAGGCACACGAGATACGTGGCGAAGATGTTCAAGTGTATAGTTCCAACAATGTATGCAGGCATTTCCAAAGATAAAATCACCCATGTGTTGTCCGATGTAAGGGAAGATCGAATGCATCTTTCGATCGTAGCACTATCCCGCCTTCGCAGGCCTAAGAGGCGATAGACCTTTAGGGATTCGGGGTAATGCTGATAGAGGCGGAAATGGAGAGGCGCATGTGGGCGTCAAGAGAGGAAGAAAAATCCCAGAATAGGGCGCTGATAGCATATCCACACCGCTGGTCGCCATCGATAGATGGAGGGAGGGCTGGGTGAGTCATGAATGGGGAGTTGTTGAATAAATATCTCGCTATCGCTCCAACGACCAGTGGCAGCCGGGCGGAGTGCCGTCGCATCGCATCGATACTCTGTGGTCAATTGCAATTGGAGGCTGGCGGCTGCGGAAGTCGAAGTGCATAGCTGCATCTCTTGAGCCGCCAGGACGGGCGACAGCCATCACATGCAATTGCAGCAGGGCTCGCAGGTGCAAATGTTTGTGTGCGTTGGCGGATTTCGTCGCACTTTGTCGCGTTTTGTCGCTTGCTTCGCTCTTCTTTTACCTAACCCAACCCCCCTCCTCCCGCCCGTCAATCGGCAGCCTGCTCGCACCCCGCCAACCAAAGTTGGCTTTCTCGCGCCGATAGCGGTCAGAGGCAAGGGATTTCAACGACACCCAAAATGCTCTCCATGTCCCCGACGACTCCGGGGACTGCTGGGCATCAAGGATTGTCCTATGGGAACAGCCCCGCTAGTACCCGTTCGCACGGCTTCAAGCGCCAGAACGACAGCGACGACGACCATGACAATGGTGGCCATGAAGCGCGCACGTCCAAAGCAGCACGGCAAGCTGCTGTTAAGCGTGCGTGCAACGAGTGCAGGCAGCAAAAGGTAATTGACTCCCGAGCTTCTCCGTCATACGTCAATTCTACTTGTTTCATCTATACGCCGCTGACTGTTCCTATAGCTGCGTTGCAATGTTCAACAAGACCCTTTCCAGGCGTGCTCGCGATGCTCTAAGCACAAACTCACCTGCGTCATCGAGCCCAATTTCAAGCGCATTGGCAAAAGGAGTCGAAATGCTGAGATGGAGAGGGAGATGGCGGAATTGAGGGCGCGTCTGGAGCGATACGAACGACAAGGCGTAGTTGCGCAACCCACACTAAGCACCCCGCTTGCTACCTCGGAGGCGGGCATATACTCTGGTGGATTCCACGAGGAGGAAGAGTATCTGGGGTCCCACCAAGCAATTGCCTCGCTCCTCGACTTGCGCAGTGGCTCTCCCAATACGATGAAATTTCAGGGATTAGAAAATGTCATCCTCGCTCCTGATCGTATCGATGAACTCTTCGCTGAGTTTTTCCAAAACTATCACCCATTCTTGCCTTTTTTAGACCCTACAGAACCGCCTGAAGACTATTGTAAGGATTCACGCCTTTTGTTCTGGACCATAATCAGCATTGCTGCCCGCCATTTTCACCCCGACCCCACTCTGCTAGATAAACTAAAAGAGCCGTTAAACAAACTGATATGGCAGACGGTGGCAAAGATACCTCAGAACCACCATGTGGTAAAAGCGTTTTGTCTCCTATGTACATGGCCGCTACCTACAAGCCGAACCTCTACCGATCCGACCTTTATGCTGTGTGGACTCATGATGCAGATCGCTATGCAAATCGGACTTCATCAACCTACCCACCCTCAGGACTTCTCACGATTGAAGCTCCGTCTGAGACGCGAAGATATTGATGATAGGCTTAGGACGTGGGCCGTTTGCAACATCGTTGCCCAGACGTGAGTTGGTCTTACTTCTATATATTATCCCGCTAATGATTGCCCAGTGTCTCTACTGGTTACGGGCAGCCCGCAGCTACGCTATATGATTCTACGCTCGATTTCAGGACGGATGATGAGCAGCACATGAAGGTCATACCCCCCGAGCTCTTCGCTCGTCTCCGCCAAGAAATGGCCGCGAGCCGGATTACGAAATTACTCTACACCTCCAATGGCACTCATCAGCCTGACAAACCTTTTGATAATAATAATATGGGTGTATTATATGCAAACCTTGAGGCTGAACGACTCCGCGAAGAGCAAGAGCAGTATGAAGGCGCTACTGGTAAGTCCTAGGCAATACCCCGCATTTGGGGAGCAGATCCTTAAACCCTCATTACTAAGGATGATACTAAAAGTTCATCTGCACAACTAACCCTATCATTTGAAGATATGGAGACCCTCAATTATCGCGCCGTTCTCCTTCACCTCCGCCTATACGCCTTCTTCGACACCACCTCGCCCACCAGCGGACGCTCAGACCTCCTCGACCTCTATTTCGCAGCGACCGCGTTTCTAGATCGCGCGTTCGCCATTGAAGAGACCGGCCGGCTTGCCTATGTTCCAAACTATATCATGCAAATGATCCTAGCAGCCGGCTTCACACTGTTAAAACTCCTCAATTCTGATTTCGCTCCCCGCCTCCCCGCCACTGACGAAGGCCGGCGCTACTTCCTGCACACCATCAATGCGGTGCGCTCGACTAGCGTCATGCCAAACGACCTCCCCGTGCGCCTAGCCGAGGTGCTCGCGCAGCTCTGGAAAGCCAGCGGTGGCGGCAGCGTCAAGTTCCACAGCACGTCGCAGTCGCCGGGGATAGGGGCGTCGACGCTGCCAAACATGTTCGCGGCGCAGCCGCAGCCGCGCCCGCCGCGCCGTGGGAGCGAGGGCATACTGCAGGACCCGCTGCGCCTGATGGTGCGCAGCCGCATGAGCATGAGCGTTGTCTACGACAGCGTGTGGCGCTGGCGCGAGACGCAGGTCAATGGCGCCGCCGAACACCTCGATACCACCGTCGTCAACAACCCCACCAACCCGGACAGCAGCTCCAATTCGACGCCGCCCCCGGGCGCAGTTATGGAGAGCGTCACAGGTATGACTAATGCCCTTTATCAGAACTTAGGCTCCCTCAGCATGCCGTTACCCATGGCGAATGGACTTGCCAGCGCGAATAGCTATGAGTTTTTCGATCCCGTGAGTTGGATGCTAGATGTGCAGCCTGATTGGAACGCGTACGGGACGTTCGGGACCGAGTTTGGCGCGTGACTCCCACGGGATGATCTTTTTTGGGGACGGGTTCAACATAGGAGCAGTAGATTTGCTCCCGGAGGCTATGGTATGGAATGGTAAATGGAAGACGGATGATATACACTACTCTTAGGAGACGGTATAGTATGACCTTGGTTTATGGTGGAGGAGACAGGATACATGACTTATGAACTTTACGCTTCTGCATCGGGACTGAGCGGCCGTCGGGGGTAAAGGGTTCTTATTTTTATTTAAGGTAGGTGGGTAAGGGGTCTGCATATATTGGTGTTGGCGGCATACCCTGGAACACGGATCCGTGTGCTTTTCAGCGTGGTGTTTAAGGCGTATATAATCTTTTGAAAGTTTGGGTACGGGAAATATATTGAGATTGTAGGTAGAAATATTAGGGGAAATTTATTTCGCAACTCAATTGGGAACGTCTGTGTGGATGAGACTGTTGATAAGAAACGGCTTGAAGTTTTAGTGGTTGATGTTCCTATGACACGCTAGGTTTTAAAATGTGGTCTGATACTACTCCTGCTCATAAGTATCGTAGTCGGTATTGATTGTGGTTCCTCTGGGAGGAGTCATTTAGCTAGCTAGCGCGCCAATCAGTGCTTTCAACATGTTTAATCCTTGTCGCCTGCTTTCAACATGTCTAATCCTTAGCTGTCGCCCGCGGCCTGCTTTCAGCATGTCCAATCGTCGCGGTATGTCACATCACGACCGGATATAACGTATTTTCAGGCGAGCTACGTACAGGAATACCTCGTATCTCCTGGTTAAATTGCCTTCCCTGTAAGTATGTTTGTAAAATAGCCCGGTCTTGATGGCTGACTAGTGGGTTGCTTACTTAAAAAATGTACTAGCAGGAAGGCATTCGGGCGCAAAAAGAGTCGCACATTAAACCACTAAAACCCCCAGTTATATGAAACTCAGCATCAAAGTAACCTTTTATCCCTTCCGCTAGTAGTGTCATACGAAAGTTAGGCTGTTGCGCAGAACATCAAACCTCTAGTATCGGAAGTATGCTTGAGCCATAATTCTATTGGCTTGTCACGGGACACCCTCGTGACTAGGCCTGCTCCGTTGATGCGCATTAAATC
>KV748797.1:0-30997 GCA_001692915.1 Glonium stellatum | reverse complement strand
GCTGGGTGGAGGGGGTGGTTAAGGCTGGAGTCGAAGGAGGAAGAAACGAAGGGGTTGGTGGAGGAGGAGAGGGATGTGGTCGGGAGGCTGGAGAAGTTGAGAGATAGGATTATTAGGGAGAAGCTTGAGGAGGAGGATAGGATTGCGGGGAGAATTTTTGTGGTGTAAATAGGTACTTCGGGATTTTGAAGCCCGATGTCGATTTCTTTGTATTATTAAAACCGCCTCCGAAATCACTTGCACCTTTGGAAATTTGGAATAGTAACCTTATCATAAGAGGAATTCTTGTGTGCATATTCAAAAAAAAACCTCCTTCACTTATCTCCATCTTAAGTATATGCCAACCTTCTACTTCTATTATAGTACATCCTACAACCGTTGTGAAGGTTTAACTGGCCGAAATCCACCCTCTACCGAAACTATACTATATCATCCACGAGATGGGGGTTTCTACATCTGACGATATCGCACTCGTCCAGTTAGATCTGCTCCTAGCATGCTGAGATACACAACTAGCCTATTCTGTAAGCCTGCGCCCAACATCCCTGTCACTGAGGCTTTACTAGAACCTAGAGGTTGGGGTGCTGCCGTTGCGGACACTGAGAGGTCTAGGTGAGAGCAACAGGAGATAGGGGCGGCAGTTTCATAGCTCTTGGTTTGTGCGCTAGATCTTGTACGAGGTTTTTAGGAATGCAGAGTGTTTTGTAAAGTTTCATATTCGTTGGAGGTAATAGTCTCACATAAGGTTCATTATTGACTCCCTTTGGAAGGCCGAGAGTGGATAAGTATATCTGCGTTAACTACAAGTATTAGACTGCTAATAAGCAAGTCTAAGAAAATCGAAGGAAGTCCCAACAGCCCAGAACAACTAAAAGTGGCGAGCCGCCAAACTCTAAAGCCGAATCCTAAACAGGAAATGAACATAAACAGTTTTCAAATACGAGCTTCAATTCTCCCATAAACCGACTGGCGGAGCATAAACTCATTCGATTAGCGACCGTGGAGAAAGACCCACGTACATAATGGAACGACGAGATTCAACATATACTAAATCACGCCTCTCGACATTGTGAATTCCAGCAGCTTTGAGGGCGGCTTTCAATGGCGCGATGTTGTCCCGAAAAGCTCGCCGGCTGCCCAAACTTATACGATTCCCCCCCGCCTCATAGCTCAATAAGAGAACACCGGAAATTTTGTTAGTTGAATTTGGCGGAGAGTATGGAGTGACTAAAGGAATGCCTCCGAGACATACAGGAATTAACCTGCCTTGAAGATGCGCTGTCCGATCATATATTTCTTGCAAGGCCGAAATCGATGAGTCCCCATATTCGAAATCTTCAATTTTCTTAGCAATCATTTTATAGCCAAAGGCATGCAGAGCGATATTGCAAAAAGGTGCTACATTATCCTTCGGATTCGTTAGAACCGCTTTGGGACGTTTGTGATACTCGTATCGCAAGGCCAGTCTGAAGGCAACAGGGGTGAGTCTATGATATTTTATGCCGTGGAAAGCCGTATTCGGACACCCTCGATCAAGTTGTTGTGGTTTCTCCTGGGTATTCTTACTCAGGCCAAGCAAGCATCGATCGGTGCAATACCTTACATCCTCGAAGCTGTACGCGATGCGGTTTCTAATTCGAATTTCATCAAAGACGCTGGGCGGAGCATCCATGTTTAGCGAGAGTAGGGAGTCGCAGATATCATTGAGAATAAGGCGCCAACGCTTGCAGACCTGAAATAAACAGCCGTGGTCAGAAGCATTTCAAAATGTGTAAGTAGGGATCTTACTGCTCGGTAGGCGAAGGGCGCCGTCTCGTCTAGGTAGGAAAATACCACGAGGACCAATTCGAGAGGCAATGAGCCAATCATATCGAGCTGGAAGTTCCGTTCATTCAGCCGGCGACTTAAGGCTCTCCATTCGTGTTTATTAAGCCTAACCGTGATTCCGTCAAGTCTACCATGGAGAATAAGCGGAGTTTATAGAGCAAAGTAAACAAGTAACTAGCAACTTACGCTTCCTGGCGCGAGGCTCCCAACGCAAGGTTCTCAAACGCTTGAATTACCTCTGCCATGATGTAATCTTGTAAAGCCACAAAGTAGCGGCGCTCAGGGCATCGCAATCTATTCGGAAGTTAGGAAGTGGTCGGTTATATACTAGAAGCATAGATCGATGGTGAGGTAACATTACTTTTGATATATTTAGTGCTCTCAACGGTGAATGAAGAAAGTACCGAAAATGCTAGTTGATGATGGAAGAGGTGAAGTGAGGGTAGAGTGAATTAGGTTGGTTACTAGTGTGGTAATTACTCACATGAACACTACACAGGATGCAAAATCACCTGTAGCGATTGTTGACGTCATTCAACTAGGCAAAATCTGCTGGTGATGATACTCTAGATAGTTAAATATCAACCTTCAGTTCTGAGGTCTGTGATACTGGGAATTTGGGTTCTACCATTGGTGCATGGATCACTTGTAGTCTTGTAGATAGATTCTCAGCGGCTGCAGCACTGCTTCCAGTCCTCATAGAGCTACTTTCATGCCACATATGCCTTTGCCATGCCTATCAGTGCAGACTAATAATGTGTTATGTGGAACTTGGAGCTATGTTGGGCTTTTGGAGTTCCCGCCAGCTACCTCGGTCATCCTTCCAACCGTTTATGAGCATGTCCTTGTAAATAAGCTCACTCTGTAAAGGATTGTAGAGGAACCCCAAGGAAGTTTAATCGTAATAAAGTTAGCAATAAACGCTTCTCTATATAATCGATGTAAGGTTACTCAAGAGCTCACCTCGCATCGTTGCGGTAGCCGTGCGTGATAAAACCTTGTGCCTATAGGCTAATAAAAATATAGTTCCAGTAGAGTAGATGCTAACTATTTCATCGGAATAGACTACTCCTAATAGCTACCGAGCACTTAGCTTTACAAAAGCGGTGTTCTCAGCCGTACTCATCTGTCCTTGGCTGTAGACTTGCTTTCTAAAATGAACCTCGTGAGTAGAAATAACCCAAATGTATTAAGCTAAGATATCTCATTAAAAACATATAAGGACGCAGCCGTGTCATCGCGCAGGCGGTCCACCAAGCCAAATCGTTACAATCCACGGCTACTAGGACTTCAATTTGGGACCTCACCCTTAGCAATAAGCCTAGCTATTGTACTATGGCCCTAGCCATAAATCAAGAGTAGCTTAGTTGCAATCATTCCATACTCTCTATATACTCATATGGCGAATTTAGATCTTGCACGTAGTCTAGCTCCATAGATGTAAAGTAGCCACATTCCAATCTGTCGTATGTTAGCTATGGCGATGCCCTCTCCCAAGTAACAGTGGCTTGAAATGATGTCTTTAAAGCTTACAATTCCCATGACACTTAAACCACCAAGTAGGCTGACGCCTTTTCCGATTCCGAGATCAAGATACATTGGTCTTGAAAACAGAACTGCTCCAAATGCGAACAGTGAACGGCAAAAGTCATTTCCGGCGAATAAGCTTGCAGCGTATTGAGGATAGGACATAGGGACGTAGACTGGACGGTAGAGTTAGCTGAATCTGTATGTAAATATTCAGGTGATGGTTTTAGCGCTTACCAAAGATACACTGTAGTAGGATGAAGACTGATATAGCGTAGATGGTAATACCAATTACACCCACTATCCAATGGATTGATGTTCTTGCGGTCCAACCTATATAGCTCATGACATTAGCCGATCGCTCTTCATGCACGGCTCTTTTTCGTTCCTATGTTGGAAGCTTACCAAAAAGGAAGAGCCCAATAGGCGGCCCAAAACATGCAATCAGACCAGGCCTTAGGCGCCATTCCTGCGCTTGGAGTCCATTTTTGAGGATATCTGGGATGAGGAGCCAGTTTAGGTATGAGAAGTATATCGACAAGGCAATGATGCACCCCACAACAATGCACACGAATACAACTCCAGTCTGGCCAATATTGAATCCGTAGATAGGTCCATAAACGAGCGGGAAGACCTATATATGGTCAGTGAGGGAGATGGATCTGTGGAAGAATCTTCGTACCTCGAAAAAGGAGTAATAGATACCATAAGTTAGAGCTGTGTAAACGCTGTATGCACGTGAGCCTAGGGTTTAAGAGGAAGAGTTGGTTACACACTTGACGAATAGCACCTAAATGATTAATTAGTACATTCTACAATATACTCGTAGGAAATAAAGACATACTGCGGGGTCCTTAATGCATATCTCTATCGGCTTGACCACAGCCTCAATTACAATAGTCCGGAAGTTGATGCCTGCGCGGTCAATTTCGGTTTGAGATCGAATCTTCGGATTTCCGGAAATCTTTCGTAGGCGGGCGGCACGACGAAGGAGGATATTGGAGGCTAACGTTTCTGGAAGGAAGAAGAAGAAGAGGAGAAACACGGGGCCTGCCATCCAGAGGATTTCCCAGAGCGCCCACCGCCAACTATACGCGTGTTAGGAAGTGGTAATGACCAATGAAGAGTATAGCCCTACTTCTCTGCAACAACAGCAAATCCAGATAACAGTGGCCCAAGCGCTGGTGCGGCAAATGCGGCGGACACCCACATCGCAACGGGGTATGGCAAATAAAGCAGAGAATACATATCCTAAAAAGATTAGCTATGTTCGAAGTGTTTGATATTTTCCAAGTGGCCTACCCCCATGCTGGCGCCGCCATTAGCTAGGCAGGGACTTCCAAAGAATCCTTGAAGGAATCGTAAAAACACAAGCCCTCCCAGGTTATCGACAAGTGCCGTAGGTACACAGAGAATGACATAGAGTGCGAAAGTCACTATGTAAGGAACATTTCTTCCAAAGGTGGGGATTTCAGACATAGGAGCCCAGATTAACGGTCCGATACCATAGCCAAGTACATATAGAGCAAGGCCCAATGCTGCCTTAAAATCTCCTACTCCAAATCTTATCATTACTAATACCTCACTAGACACGTATATTGACGACCCGCAGTAAACGACGAATGTATAGAGGTCGATTAGAAATGCTATGAAGAATTTCTTCTTGGGTGACCAATTTTGAGGGTTTGCGGAATCATCTGTGGTATACCTGTAACTTATTAGCACTTATAACCCACTTTTAAAGATAGGAAACCACCTTACCAGTCGACTAATGTTACCCCATCTGCTGTCGTGGTTGGGATAATCGGTCTTGACTTGGTTTTCTCAATTGCTAATGTCTGCTCGATAGCAAACCGTTCTGGTGTATAAGGGAGAGTTTGTGTCCGTTGGAGGCTCAAAGTAGCTGTCCGTTCTATATCCGGAGCCGAGGAATTGTCCGAAGCGTTCGAGTCAAGTTTTTCAATGTTAGACTCCACTTTTTCGATCACTGGTTCTGCTGGTGGTTCTACGGCAGGCTCTTGAGGAGTCTCACCAATACCGCTGGATTCATTTGTTTCTTTGATTTCACCAAGGCCATTGATTCCAGCTGTTGTTTCACCATGATGGTGAACGTGGTGTTTCGCGTCTCCGCTTTTGTAACTCGAAGGGCATTGGAAGTCAGGCTTCTCTTCCGGATATTGAAAAAGCCTATTGCCGCTAATTAGACGCACAAGCTGACCAAACGGGGCCTCGCGAATTAGATCGGCCATCTCGGACTAAAGGCTCTGAGAGCAGAAGCTGAACAGAAAATATTTCGTTAATGAGCACTGAATGGAAAGTTTTGGAGACTTGAGAATTTTGAAGGTGCATGTCGTTAGTAAAGTATGGCTGTGGTTACCTGCCTAACATCTCGTTGATTGCCTGGGCCGTGATAGGGCTCTGCTGATTTGCATATGAAAATAGCTCCAAGAAAGCCAAGCTCAAGGTTTCTGAGCGGATGCTACCGGCGGAGGTTGAAGACTAATCACTTTTCCTCATGAAGCGTTCAGATATTGGACGCCATCAGCAAGCATCCGAAACATAAGTAGAGATGACGAAGCAGAGGCGTAGGGCTATGATGATTTGATAATCAGCGGTAGAGAATATATGCGAATTCATGCAGTTGGGCAAAGTAAAAACTCCCTACTAGCGGGCTGAAAAGATGCTAGAATATACATAGTACGGTATAGTGTGTCGAAATGCTAATCCGCACGATACTGGACCAGTCAAAACACTCGGCTTGATTACTTATATTACCTATATTACTTATATGCTGGTCGAAAGTTCCCGTTTTCGGATAGTGGGGCATATATGCATCCTGCTGAAGTAAGCGGTGGAACAACAGGTTATCCCGGGAGCGGAATCTTTTAACGAGCTGACTGTAAATCACGTTGTGATTTCATGGCATTGGAGCCAATAGCGAGGGGAAAACTCTAATCCGATCTGTGTTGAGATTGAAATATAGACCCGGCCTGACCTACGTGTTCCAATGGCTTGTCAGCTTAGAACTTTCTCGCATGAAGACTCATCGCCTGGGGTCAGTGATGCTTGTAATTCGAAATTCGGCTTTTAAGCTCTTTGACAACTTTTGCGGTCTTGATGCGTCAAAGCCTTCCGAATGATAGAAGCCCTTATCTCGACCCTAATCCAAAATCTTTCTTAAAAACTGCTCTTTTCGTAGCTCGAGGCCTTTCGAGTATTCGCTGTTTCATAAAACCGTTCCCCTGTCAGATATTCTCGATACATTAGTATCGTAGCTTAATAGACCGGTATGTCCCCCGGGTGGCATTGCAAGGCTGATACCACAGTTCAAACCCTCAACATCATCGATTCCGGGCTTATCTGCCCAGCCGTCGATGACCTCAAACTTCGGATCATGATGAGGTAGAGTAGCCCATTGCAGCTACTATTGGAGATTGTCAAGAACACGTCGCTCCGGGTGAGGGAAAATGATGCGTATTTAGTATACTGCAAAAAAAGCGGTGTAAAATACTGCAAGTGAAGCTGCATGCGGCGCAGGGAAGGTAACGCGATGGAGGTTTCGCACACTTACAAGGTCTTCTCCTGATAACAGCGTACCTTGTAGTGCCTGGTAGAGTCCTTTGGCAGTAAGTTAGTGACCTTCTGGATTGTCAGATAATATGTAACTGCTAAGGAGTTCTAGGTAGTCAGCTATGGATTTTAATAGCACATATGGGGCGTGAAGTTGTTGAACCATCAGCACGGGTACCGTTCGCACGTGGGCCAAGCTTTTAATGACGTCGCATTCGTACTCGCCCCTCGGCCTCTACCGGCTTACGGTCTCCGTTCGCCGAGAGATTATCTCCTTTATGAGGCCGAGCTGTGACACGCAGTTTCGAGCGAAATTATGGCCCCCTAAGCGCATAAGAAGTATTCATAGAGTCTCGGACCCGAAAGGCTCTGCAATGAGGAGCTAAGGTGCATAGGCGCTCTTATTGGCTGGCTTCCTTGGGTGTGCCGACTATCCGAACGAAGGACCTCCCCAGGAGCAAAGAACCTGGTAAGAGCGGAGTTTTCGTCCCAGGTTTTTCGTTAACCCCGTTTAAAATATGGCGGATTCTATGACAGTCACACGGCGTTCTAATGCCGATATGAGCGTCCTGACTGGTGGATGGTCGTGTGCCCCTGGGAGTATAAACGTCCCTGGTGCCACTTGCCCCCCTCATGTTCCCTTCCTCTTTAGAAATCCTGTAGTTATCCTACCTTAAGGTTTCTTTTTCTGTCTTTAAATTAGAAAGATTATAGTAATCGAGAATAACTTAATTTTATCAACTACTTTATTTTGGGCTGAGCCGTTTGTGACTATGGCCGATCTCGGACGGTCAACTACCCCAACATCTACTAGAACAAGGTCGAGATCGAGACCAAGCCGCCCGAGCAGCCCGGACATGCAACGAATCATGTCAACGCATTACCTTGATGACCAATCCGTCTACCACCAAGAGGGTGAGGAGGGTTTGGTTCTACGAGACACTGAAAATTCTCTGAGGGAGAAACAGATGCAGAAGCGGGAAGAAGATTCCGAGAGCCTATCCGATCCTGAAATCATGTCCGAGAAGGACAATGAAAAGGAGGAGCAGATTGAGGAGGAGGATGACGAAGAGTTAGAATCGCCTATTCAAGAAGTAAGAGCAGGGATTCGTGATGAGAGAGATGTTGAGCTAGGATCAGAACGTTTGGAAAAGAAGCAGTCGACACGGTCAGCTAGAGACCCAAATTTGGTGTGTTTATTGTAGGAGACTCTTGTAGCGTAACATACCTCTAACAGCACATCCTTAGGTGACATGGGACTCTCCAGACGACCCGGCGAACCCAAAAAATTGGTCTTTTAAACGGAAATGGGCGGCGACATTAATCGTTTCATGTTTCACACTCATCTCTCCTATGGCCTCGTCAATGGTAGCGCCCGCACTGGGCACCATGGCCCGCGAATTCCATATCACAAACTCAGTCGAGTCGCAGCTTATCCTTTCGATCTTCGTCCTGGCTTATGCAGTTGGACCACTATTCCTGGGGCCACTCTCAGAGATATATGGTCGTGTACTTGTACTGCAGCTAGCAAATCTGTTCTTTCTCGCCTGGAACATTGGATGTGGCTTCGCTCAAACTAGTGGACAAATGCTGGCATTTCGGTTCTTAAGTGGACTTGGGGGAAGTGCTCCGCTCGCAATTGGTGGCGGACTTCTTAGCGATTGCTTCAACCCAGAGCAAAGAGGTAAAGCTATTAGTATCTATAGTCTGGCGCCCCTGTTAGGGCCAGCTATCGGTCCAATAGCTGGAGGATTCGTCACGCAGAACACAACTTGGAGGTGGACCTTCCACGCAACATCGTTATTCACAGTCGTTGTTCAATGCTTTGGTTTTTTCTTCCTTCAGGAAACATACGCTCCAAAACTTTTAAAGCGGAAAGCGGATAGGCTGCGAAAAGAAACCGGCAATAGCGCTCTCCATACTGAATATGAAACTCCGGACAAAACGCTTTTCAACGTCCTAAAGACCGCAATCGTTAGGCCGTTTCGACTCCTTGGGACCCAACCGATTATTCAAGTCCTTGCGGTTTATATGGCCTACTTGTATGGGATAATGTACTTGGTCCTTTCTACCTTCCCCACCCTCTGGAATGATCGATATCACGAGTCTATCGGGATTGGTGGTCTTAACTACATTTCGCTGGGCCTGGGCTTCTTTCTGGGTACCCAGATCTGTGCGCCAATCAACGATAGAATCTACAGGAGGCTGAAAAAGCGGAATAATGGCGTTGGGAAACCAGAGTTCCGCGCCCCTCTCATGCTGCCCGGTTCCATATTCGTTCCAGTTGGCATTTTCTGGTACGGCTGGACGGCACAGGCACATACACACTGGATTCTTCCTAACATCGGTGCCACGATATTCGCCGCGGGTATGATTATCGAGTTTCAATGTATCCAGACGTACATTGTTGATGCATATACTCGCTATGCGGCTTCAGCAATCGGGGCTGCCACGGTACTGAGGTCTTTGGCAGGATTCGGTTTCCCGCTCTTCGCACCGGCAATGTACAATAAGCTCCAATATGGCTGGGGAAATAGCGTTCTAGGCTTTGTTGGAGTTGGGTTGGGCATACCCGCACCCTTCTTGTTGTGGAAGTACGGTGCACTCTTGAGAGCCAAGAGTAAATTTGCTGCTGGTTAAGGGTTCTAAGAATCGAGGGACCTTGCTACATTGAGTTTTAAATTTTCTTAGGTTATGACTTCATTGGCTGAAACTGCATTGTAATGGTGTTTAGAAATATGGGCTTTTGGGTTCTGCTTTTACAGATGGTTACGCATAGTTATTGACCGTACTTGGTCTTCTGTTGTTACTCTTAGAGGAGATTTAAATATCACATCATTTAGAAAATTAATTGCCTACCAATTAATGTATTATATGCCGCAACAGTAATCTTGTGTATCCGGTCGTCGCACTACGAAGCCTATAAAGCGAGGGACTGGCGTGATGCGTGCAATGTCCGTGCGCTTGACTTTTTCGAGCGCCGGTCGTTGATCTTGAATACAGCCAACATCTAAACTTCGCTGCCCTACAAGCTCAAGGGGCCATTCCTTGACATGTCACGGCCATGTTCGACTATTCCGGGCGCTTTTAAAGCGTTTAAGCCCACATACACGCCATCCACCCAGTTCCCGGCAGCCCGATTCCTTTCGCGATCCTCCACCAGATCCTTTACCTCCTCCCGCTGCTCCAATGCTGCACTTCGGCCGCCAATTATAAGGCAATCTGCCTCACGGAGGATTACATCGGAGAGCTCGGCTCTGCATAGTCGTTGCGCAGGGCAGAGCTCTCGGAGGATTCTAGGATGCACAGCGCGACCTTTCTCTTCTACATCAGCTCGAAATAAATACAAGACAGTCGAGGAGGCAAGGTCAAGATACAAATTAGGCGTACGTGCTTATTTGAATGCCTCAATTCTGCCATCTATACATTTTATACAGTGGCGCGTCTCATCAATGCCATCTGCTGACTACTTGCACTAGCCATTCTCATGGCCGGCCGGAGTTCTCTTCCTAACCTCTGGTATTGGCCTTACGATGTACTTCCGATACGAAAAAGATCGATTGGCGCGGAAGCGCATTGCAGAGTCAACAAAGGGTGTTGGAAAACCGAAAGTGGGAGGGCCCTTTGATCTGGTAGATCAGGACGGGAACAGGTTTACCCACGAAGATATGCACGGCAAATATGCTCTGGTATGTAGCAGTGAATTTCCAGCCACATGGCCTTTTATAACATAGGGTTCTGGGCCGTTGAGTCCCTCGTAGCGGAGATCTGTCGCTGACGATGATTTGCGCGGTTGTAGGTGTATTTTGGCTTCACGCACTGTCCTGACATATGTCCGGAAGAATTGGACAAAATGGCCGTCATGATCGACCTTGTCAAGCAACGCTGCGGAAACGTTTTGCGCCCGATTTTCATCACTTGTGACCCGGCTCGGGACACGCCAGCAGTCGTCAAGGAGTATCTTAAAGAGTTCCATCCAGACATAATAGGCTTGACTGGGACGTACGAGAACACTAAATCGGTGTGCAAGGAATATAGGGTATATTTCTCTACACCACCAAATGTACAGCCAGGTCAAGATTATTTGGTAGATCACAGCATATATTTCTATCTCATGGGTGAGTTGCGCGACTTCGTCGGTTGGAAATTTGCTGACACGATTGCCCCTCAATACAGATCCGGAAGGAGATTTTGTCGAGGCTATCGGGCGGAACTTTACCCCCGAGCAGGCAGCTAAGGTCATGACTGATCATATCAAAGATTGGAGGGGACCATTAGATAAGGATTAGTAGAGTAGAGTAGAGGTGGGAGTGGCACGAATACCATATAAAGGAGAACCCGCATACTCCTCTCTATTTACCTGTACATTAGAGGAACGTCGACGCTGCTGATGTGTGGCAGTACTCGTATCAATGTACGATTGCGTTGTGTAACGATATTTGTGTACGGTAGAGAAGAATTGCAGTTTTAACGGTTTCTTCTTTGAGCCCACAACTCCGTGGTCTATCAGTTCCGCCCTCCCGGTTTTTACTTCCAGGAATTCGGAAAGGATGGGGAAGGTCCCTGACATGACGGTGGTATCCGCGAGTAACCGTAGAGCATTGCTTGCAGAGAAGCAAGAAGATTACATGGGTTTTAGTTCCAGAGCTTTTCTGGAATGGCAGCTAGTGAGGCTAGAGAGGGACCAAGCGCTGACAAGGTGGCCCGCGCCCAGGATATTTTTGTTTCGCGGCTCATAGGCCAGAACGGGCGAGTGGTCGTGAGAGCGCGCGTGTGGCATCTTTGATATGGGAGCTGAGGACCTGCCTGTTTGAATGGAGCTTCAATAATGCCAAGGGGAGATCATGAGGGCAAAATAGCAGCACGCCGGCCCTAACAGGTTCACGAGATTTAATTTGGTAAAAAGGTACTTGGCACGGTTGGTCCGACCAGCCACGCCAGAGATGATCGAGAAGGACGGCTGTTGGCGTAGGTTGGCGCAGGTTGGCGCAGGCTGGCGCAGGCTGGCTGTCTACTGTTTAGATGCTTGCCGGACGGTCCCTGTCGCGAGAGGACACTGATGCCCACGAGCAAAGCTTCCTTATCTTCGCGCTTGGGTAGTATGAAACGTCGCGAAACTCGACGACTGATAACCGCAAACTTCGGCCCCATGGTGGCGCCTTTGCCTGTATTTGGAGCCCATGGCGCAGGAATCATACTGCGCGCAGCTATCAGCGAGCTCCATGTTTGCGGCGCTGCTCAGACGTCGGTGGCATCAGCCATCGCCACAACCGCACGGCTTGTCTGGCTTGTCTGGCTTGTCTGGCTTGTCTAGCTTGTCTGTCTTGTCTGTCTTCTCCGTTTCTTGGTAGTGTAACGTTGCGAAAGGGCGCTCTCCACATTGCGGCAGCTTGCCGCCATCGAGCAAGTAGCAAGCGCTGGTAATATGCGCCGCCCAATGCGCTGCTGTCCTGTCGTGTTGATTTGCCCAGTCTTTCTCTCATGCTCTCAAACGGGTTGGTTGGGGTGCAGATGGGGTGCAGATGTGCTGCAAGGGTACGCCATGGGCACGGCATGGGTGCACACCCGCACTGGCTCGATCTCTCAACCTTCATCTCCCCTTACCGTTTCGGGCTCCTCTCCCGACTTTGCGACGGACCAACGGTCGCCGCCATCTCCTCAGTCGTTGTGTTCCAGCACTGATTATGGTGCTGATCGCTCCATCATGGATGCCCCGCCATAACCATAGCTTTACTCGGATTGGCAGGAGTCAATCTTCCACAGACCTTCCATACCTTTAACATTTATTTTTCCCCCCTCTGAGTGGCCGGCCTCAATATAATCGGCAAGGAATGTGATAGAGACAAGCATGCTGATAGACATGGTTCCTTTGCTACCGCGGCAAAGGATAGCATTGTCTCACAAGCCTACGCAGCTGGTTTAAAGTATATTATGGCCATGCGCCCCTCCTGCTCTTTAGCTATCGTGGGTCACCCAGACTTCGTGACCTCTACCCTTCCACGGTCCACTCTTGGTATTTCATCATGAGTTCCAACGAGGTCCTGGACGAGAACGTCCAGATGGTCGGCCAGATCAACCCTAACGTGTAAGCATCATCAACTGGCCAGCACGGCCGAGTCCTACGTTGTACGAGAAAGCCTATTCGTACTGACTGACCTTCGTCAGCCCACCGTTGACTGAGAAGGAGAATACCTTCAAACACCCAGAACACGATTCTTCGACAATGAGTCCTGGATATGGCTACGAGAAGGAGATCGACGTTGACGAGACAACCAAGGAGCTGGATCAAGACCAGGTTGCCGACTTTTTATCTGACCCTTTCCGTCCCTTCGATGATCTCCCCGATGAACCCAGCCGCATCATCACCATTCGAGCTGTGTTTGTTGGAGCCTGCTGCGGTGCTCTTGTGAACGCGTCCAACATCTACCTCGGTCTCAAAACGGGATGGACTTTCACTGCCAATCTCTTCGGTGTAAGTACGGGCCTAAACGTGCAATAGAAATCGCCTAATTGAACTTTCATCAGGCCATCGCTGGCTTTGCTGTCGTCAAGTTCTTTTCCAAGACTTTCGGGGAGAACTTCCCCATTCTTGGAGGCAGTTTCGGTCCTCGTGAGAACAACATTATCCAGACTTCTGCCACAGCCGCTGGCGGCCTGTCAAGCGTGTTCGTGTCTGCGTTCCCCGCCCTGTATCAACTGAACCTTCTCGACACGCCAAAGAACGACTTCTGGAAGATTGTGTCTCTCACTGTTGTCGCTGGTTATTTTGGATTCTTCTTCGCTACACCACGTAGGTACACTCTCATTAATAGCAGTCCTAAGACCGATATTAACATCTGTTTGTACAGTGCGCAAGTTCTTCATTGTATACGTTGCGCGCGAATTGCGATTGATTTTCCCTACTCCTTCGGCAACAGCTATGACCATCCGTAGCATGCACCAGGCTGTGACCGGTGAGAAGATCGCCAAATTGAAGATGAAGGCTCTAAGTCTGGCATTCTCTGGCGCTCTTCTTCTGCGCGTCGTGTCGCAATACGCCATTGGTATTCTTTGGGACTGGCACATCTTTACGTGGTTCTACATCTGGGGTCACCATCACAGTAAGTCCTTTAAGTATCCATGCTTTGAAACAAGGGCTAATATACGTAGATCTCGCGCTGGCTGTTGAGAATTGGGGTTGGTATATTGAATTTACTCCAGCTTTCATTGGCTCTGGCATGCTTGTCGGCCTCAATGTATCCATCTCGTTCTTCATGGGCAGTGTTCTCGCTTGGGGCATTATTGGTCCTGCGCTCGTTCATAACAACGTAGCATGGGGCATCGATATCAGCGGTGGCGATCCCGAGTGGGAAGGCGCTATTACATTTGCGTCTCTTAGCTTGAAGGCCTCCAACAAGGATCACCCGAGTCCCCGGTATTGGCTCCTATGGCCTGGTGTTCTGATGATGATTGCTGTCTCTTTCACCGGTAATTGCTCTTCCTCCCAATACCTCATGAATAAGCGGTTACTAACAATAGCTACAGAACTGGCAATGCAATGGAAGATTATTCTTTACGCTTTCAGAGCTCTATACCGTGGAATCGCCAATGGTATCTACCACACTGCAAAGGCTGCTGGCAAGGAGCTTGGCTTCTTCAAGAGGGCAGGCCAACAGGAAGAAGACGATCTGGTTGAGGACTCCGCTCCACCGCATCAGCTAGTCAAGATGTGGATGTGGATGCCCGGACTACTTCTGTCGATCATTTGCATTTGCATCGTTCTAGGTGTCGAATTCAAGATGCCCGTCGGCATGTCGCTCCTTTCAGTCTTCCTCGCCTTCTTTTTCTCCTTCCTAGCCATTCAGTGCACTGGCGTCACTGGTAAGTCTTGTCTCCGCACCACATTCCAACCCGTCCCCTCGCACAAGCGCTAACCACAGCAGACATCACGCCCCTAACCGCCGCCTCCAAAGCCTCCCAAATCGTCCTCGGCGGCGCCACCAAAGGCGAGCACTGGGGCGTGACGCACGCGCAAAAGCTAAACCTCCTCGGCGGCGCCATCGCCAGCATGGGCGCGAACCAATCCTCGGACCTAACCAGCGACTTCCGCGTCGGCTTCCTGCTGCGCACGCCACCCAACCAGCAATGGTTCGCACAGGGCATCGGCACCCTCGTCGCCGTCTTCCTCGCCCCCGCCATGTTCCAGCTCTTCACCACGGCGTACCCCTGCATCATCGACATCAACGCCGACACCTGCGCCTTCTCCGCCCCCTCGGTCTCCGCCTGGCGCGCCGTCGCCGTCGCCGTCACAGACCCCACTTTCCCCATCCCGCGCTCCTCCGGCATCTTCGCTATCGTCTTCGCCATCTTAGGCTCCGCCATGGTGCTACTAAGACACCATGTGTGGGTGGGGCGGCTGGCGTGGGTGCGCACCTACCACCCCAACATGATGTGTGTGGGGCTGGCGTTCGTGCTGCCGCAGACGGTGTACGGCACTGCGATGGTGATGGGCAGCACCGCAGCGTATTACTGGGCGAAGCGGAATCCGAAGAGTTTTGATGTGTATGGGTATGCGATTGCGGCGGGGTTGATTGCTGGGGAGGGGATTGGCGGGGTTATTAATGCGGTTTTTCAGGTTGCGGGGATCTCCGGGGATAAGTATGGGACCAATGTTGCGTGTCCTGTTAATGCTTGTTAAGGGGTGTTGAAGAGGGAGGGGGGCTTAATGGGTGATATATACGGAGTATCTGGGTAAGGGGGTGGGCTAAAGGAGTGGCTTGGATTAGGTGGGGTTGGGTCTGGATGGCGATGGATATACGACTTGACGAATGTACTCCTATTTATGTCTAGTTTTGTAGGACCTAAACTTGGCTCTTGATTGAGCTATAATATAAGCTATGATCTTAAAATAATGCTCTAGCGGCTATTATAGGACGTTTTACACGACCAAACATGCTGTAGAATGGGAGCGAAGCTTCAGCGACGGATTTATTATCCTTTAGGCCTCTGTACTATGACCTATATAGAATTTGGGATCGGTAGGCTTCAATCATACATCCAGAAATGTGCCTATTTCGTCTAAACCCCTCAATATTCCTAATAGAGCAGACACTTTATATTCTCCAAGCACATATCCAGGAGTACTTCGACGCCTGTACTAATCTGATAGAAGGCACTTCGCCCCAAGTAGCTGACTCAGGGATTTTCAATCCTTTAAAACCCCCAGTTTTCCGTCCTACAGAGCGAGTACTTTGTACATTTCGATCATGCGCCCAAAGCGCTTCGGCACTTCTATAAATCCATCAAAACGTTCTATGGTAGAAGTGGCGGACTTGCTAAATTTAAGCCTTTCTATTAAAAGATTATAATTTAGTAGTCTAAAAGGCTATAGTTGTGGTGTATAGAAAAGAAAAACAAGACAGCAAGAAAAAGAAGTTTAGGGGTGATCAATAGGTGGCTTGTGTGAGTGGCTGACTCGTATGATTGGCTATTACGTTATTTTCACGTCGTAATTTTTGTGTTGTGTGCACGGACTTTCTTCTTAGCACTGTATGGCGAGCACAACTGGGAATTTTGCCCCTTTAGTTAACCTCGGGGAGTGTAGGTATCCGCACGAAGTTCAATACCATCCCAGCGGAAATATTCTAGCTGTACTCAATATCCATTCCAGGTTAGGGAATTTGCGAGTAGAGGGGGTCAAAGTCTTTCCACACCGCTTTCAGACTGAGAACCGGCTAGAGATGGCATAATTTCTCCAGAAGGGCAATCTTCTCCCTCGTCTGTGAGATAGAAATGATGGGTGAGAGCTGCTATAGTGATGAACGCTGTATGATTATCCCCCTTTTCATCCATGGCATCCGTGCTCTCGGCTGTAGCGGATTCTATTTGACGTTCCCCGCTCTTGTTCTTCCATTCCAAATGAGACAGGATTGACCTGATGCCCAGGAATGTGGGGACAAGTGGGACACCTCGGTGTTGCTACCAATTGAAATCTGAGTTCCGGGAAGCTAAAAAAGCGAGCCCTGCTTTGCCCTAGGCCATTACTACTCCTAGGTCGGAAACTCGAAAGATCGAGTCCTTGAATAAGATTTGCCTTTCATCACCTTATAGTACCGCAATCACCGTACGCGGCCTATTCCTATCAATGCACTACAAAGGAGATCCGGGTTATCAGGGTTCCTCCACCTACATGTTGCATTTTAGTATTCCATGCAATAGCTTTACTCACGACTTGATAGAACTTTAGAGATGCCCACGCTCACAAGGAGTCATTCTGTGAGTTAAATACGTCACCTCCAAGTATTTTACTGTACCTTGGAGCCTAATAATTATTGCAACATTATAATTAGGGAACCACTAACAGTGGGATTTCCGGGTTGCCCCTTTGTCCCACATGCTATACTGCATAACTGTGGGGAATTACAAGAACTATTGAGCATGCGCTCCCTGTGAAGATCAGTCTTCAATAATATGGTTTCCCGCCTTCAACTGCAGCCCGCTTTTCCTTCCCCACAAATTCAACCTCCTACCTTCATAACTTTGCTAGTCGGGTAGATTGGAGCTGTTCATATACCACGATATCCGTGCCAACTGATCTATTACGCAATCGTGTGAATAAGGTATCCACAAAGAGCTCTTCTGTAGAGAAAATTGGAGCAAAGCTTGATCGGCTTTGCCAAATACGCAACAGAACTTTCACCAAACACGAGCATCTCTAGAGGCATATCTGCTCTCATACGGAGGAGAAATTATTCATATATACAGTGTCTAGGCAAAGCTACTTCAGAAAGTAAGGATGGTCTCTATCACATCCTGAGGTCATTTGCTTATTGTCGTAGCGATACATTCACAACGAAATCATTGCGATCCGGTCCCAATGGCGAATCCATCTCCGATCGAGCACATTGTTCTCTATTCTTTCAAGGATCGTGAAGTTCTCTAGGAAGTAGTGAACTATATCAAGAGACTCAGGTTAAGACGCTCCGCGACAGTAGACCGTATATTCAGTCAGTGAAATGTGGTACAACACGCCCAACACCGCCAATTAGAAGTCTCAGTAAGATTAGATGTTCTTTTCTTCATTATTTATGGAAATTTTAAGCCATTACATTAAGTAAACTCCAAAGGTATTGTATCAAACATGAGCCTCAAGGAGTTGATTAGTGTTGACCACTTGGTTGACCAAAGTATTATGTAGGCTTTAGCCTTGCATCCTTTACCACATTCGCATCCGAGGAAGACCGGTTGTGCTTTGTTAAACAAGACCCAGCCCATAAACAGCTGATTTTATATATGGATGGAAAGCTTCTCTCAGAAATAATGTATGGGATTTCATGGATAAAGAGGCTATCCTGGGCAAAGCGGAGGAATGCTAGGAGCGAACAACGTCTCATGCGCCTTAAATGATGTCATTGTATGGTTTTGAAGGATGAACGAAAGATGCTGAAAGGGACGCGTATCGGGCTAATGTAGTGATCCGATTTGAATGAATTGAAAGCTGGTTACTAGCTCGAATTCTATACATCAGTACGACTACCTATCAAACGAAGCCCTGATATTTAGCCTTTGCACTGACGTCTTCACTACTGGTAGATTATCACAGACTGATCTACTAATATCCTGTGCTACTTTGTAGCTAGACACAAATGGACTGCAACTCCGGTCAGAAAGTCGTGACTAATGCTGTAAATCGAAATCCCTCTACCTCGTACCACAACGCAGAAACTGATGTTATGCTAAGGATTTCCCCCGGAGAAATGCCAGAGGTTGTCTGCATCTCTGAAGCATTGAAAGGTGTAGATGACACGAGAACTATAATACAGGGCTGAAGGTACAAATTATTTATGGGGAATATTGTAGGACGCATACCTCTCAGTGAAAAGTTTCATAGATCGACCGATCGCACGCAGGATGTCCTTTTTTTAATTGGCGCAGTATGGTCGGATTCGGACCAGTGGAGCTTATACCTTGGAGGGGTGTAACCAAAAGCTCCGCTAGTGTCGGTAACACGCTAAAATCTTGGTTGGTTTTCAATTTTATAGAAAAAACTTAGCTAGCTTAAAAGAATTAAATTAAAATATTATAAATGTTTTAACTATACTTTTTTGTCACGGCGTCGTCGTGGCGTATATGTATTCAGCTGTTCGAACGATCTCTCGTTCGAACAGTGTACCTTTAGGTTTATACTTTAGACATGTGACGGCGACGGCCCAGCTTTCGTCGCGCCAACTGATCAGGACTAGTGTTATTATTATGACTTTGCTATTTTAGAATATACTTTATTTAAAGCCAATGAGAATGACTAGAAAGCTCCAGCATGTCACCCCGCTATGGTGAAATGTGGGGTTGATTGGGCCCCGCATTTTCACGGCTGTGGGGAAGAAACTGTGGAGAGGGACCCGTAGGAAATGTGTTGAAAATCTATAACACTCCTTTCGAGGCCTTTTAAAGATAAGAAACTGAGTGTTCTTGCATCTACCACAGAAAATTTCAACACTTCAATAACACTTCGTAAACATGACTCTAGCAACTGTTGCAGGGAATATTATTTTCAGTTTCAGATCAATTTCCTGGATCACTGCCGGATTTTTTTTAGTACTCGTCATAGGCTTTATTTCGTATTACGCTCTAGCTAGTAGACGACCTCGAAATTACCCACCCGGTCCGCCAACTCTGCCGTTCCTGGGAAACCTACATTTGTTTCCCAAGACCAAGGGCTTCCTCAAGTAAGATTCTTTCCTGAATCGAGAGAGCAAAACATACCTAATACTTTCTTAGGTTCCACGAGTGGGGTCGAAAGTACGGCTCTATCATTGGCCTAAAACTAGGGCCCCAGAATGTGGTAATTCTCAACGACTATAAACATGTCCAGGAGTAAGCAACTCATAGTCGATGACAGTGTTTTCTTGTTAAATATATTGTAGATTATTCGACAAAAAAGGATCAATATACTCAGACCGGCCACCCAGTCACATCGCAAACGATGTAATTTATCGGAACAAAACGCATATCCTTTTCCTACCGTATGGTGAGGACTGGAGAGTCTTACGCAAGACTCTCCAAGGCCTATTAAACGTGAAAGCAGTAGACCAACTTTTACCGATACAAAACGCAGAAGCCATACGAACGATGTATCAAATACTGACCGATCCGGACGGTTGGTATGACCATATTCGCCGATATTCTACCGCTGTTATACTTGCTTCAGTATTCGGACTTCAAGGTGAGAGTTTTGACTCGCCTAGGGTTAAGGCTTTATACCACGTACAGGATCAGTTGACGCAGATAACTGAATTGGGAGCAACCCTACCTGTTGACGTATTTCCCTTTCTAAAGAGCCTACCCAACTTCTTATCTCCCTGGAGAAGTTGGGCATCGGCTATTCGAAAAGAACATCGGGAGCTTTGGTTTGGTTTGATGAGAGAGAGTAAGCTTAGCATGCAACGGAACAAGAATCTCGATTGTTTTTTGAATAGGATGGTCAAAGACCAAGAAAAGAGCGGTCTTGATGATGAGCATATTGCCTATCTAGGTGGAACGTTAGTAAGTCTCCAAACTATTTACTACGCCACGTGGGAAATGTAACATTAAAAATGACATAGATGGAAGCTGGCTCAGACACCACAGCTTCGACGCTTCTATCCTTCCTATTAGCCATGACCAAGTTCCCTCATGCGCTGAAGAAGTGTCAAGAAGAAGTTGATGCAATTTGCGGTGTGGAGAGATCGCCTGATATTAACGACTTCGAGAAATTATCTTACTTAAGAGCTACTATGAATGAGGTAAATCTTGTCAGGAGAAACCCTTTTTTTCTATGCCTATGTGAGGCTAATTCAGGACAAAGACTCTTCGCTGGCGTCCAGTCGCTGCTGGGGGTGTTCCACATGCGCTTACCCAAGATGACTACTACGATGGCTATTTCTTACCGAAGGGCACTATTCTTTTCGCAAATGCATGGTCCATTCATCGAACCGACGAGTTCTTAGATGCTGATGAATTTCGTCCCGAAAGATTTCTGAACAACAAGTTTGGGATTACTAGTAACACTACTGGTGCCGAAGATGATAAAAGACGCGTAATTTATGGCTTCGGCGCTGGCAGGCGTGTATGTTCTGGTCAAAGATTGGCTGAAAACTCTTTGGTAAGTATGAGGCTCTACTCTAGTGGCTCAATCTATAGACTAACTCATATTCGAGATCGTCAATATGGCGAAGCTAGTCTGGGCTTTTGAAATTAAACCTGGAGCTGGAAATATTGATGAAAGTGTCGACACAGGCTATTTTGGAGGGTTTCTAATTGCGCCAAAGAGATTCCCTTTACAGTTGATACCGCGGTCAGCTACACATGCTAATGTAATAAAAGAGGAGTGTTCTGCGTCATTAGAATACCTAAGTAGGTTCGATTGATTGAATGGATAATTGATCCTTCAACGTCTCATTCTTAGCCCTTAATCGGCCCCCTGACATTCGCACCGTAACGTTCGCGTTCTTACGTCTTGTTTGGTTGATTCTTCCCTTCTACCTTAGGTATGTTTCTACGGGATCCTACTTCATCCAAAGTCTTTTCTGGAGGATCGCCCATCAACCAGCGGGCATCGGCATTTCAAAGGATGAGTTTTTCAGCTCCAGAAAGGAGGTCGTACCGATGGTAGTCGTCAGGTCCATAGCAAACTCAATCACATTGCGTGCTGAAGTTTTTTCCGGTTTCTAGGCCTCGAAAAGTCCGTCTAGTAATTCTCCTCCCTATGGTCACATAATCGCTCTTTTAGCATCAGATATTGGCTTAATAAATAATCCGTGGAATTACGGAGACCAAGAACAACAGCAGCAATTATTAAAGAAAATAGAGCAGAGAAGTTGCCGCATGGCGAAGACGTGCAATAAGCTGCGGCTGCATTCGAACTCAGTCTATTCTGCTCGGATTTGTCGGTGTTTATCATAAGTATAAGAGAAGCATGTGCGTGGCGAAAATTTCCGAGAATAGGAGCTTTTTTTTTTATTGATACTTTTGCTGATCCACTTTGGGGCATATCTACTCTTCATATAACTATGCGCTGTGTCGTTGCTGTACAACTAATCAAGCACATGCTCTAAACCTCAATGGCTCCCCGAAGCGCATCTATTAATATGTTGGCAAAGGCCTCCGAGATACCCCATCGCCCAATTTTCCTCAGCACATCAATGATATCGTAAATTAGCGCAGGGTACTCCTGCGAAGCCATCTGGGCGAGCATCTCTTTAATTTCTAATAAATTCTGCTCTCCTAAGTTTGTGACGAGATCAATTTCCGGAAAATCTAACAATCGTTGAGTCCAATTCGTAGATTGACTTTGTTTTGTAGAGAACCGAGAGAAGCAAATCCACGTCAAACCAGAAAGAAAAATGGCACGCGGAACGTGAATCGCGGGGGTAGTGTTCAATCGCATGCCTTCGATATGCTTTTGTAGGAGATATCCATGGATAAGACATCGAATTGCGTCCTACGATTGGGCCCAATTACGGACCCTGGTAGAACACGTCTTCGCACTTGCTAATCCGTCACGACCAATCGCCTGCTCCAGCATATCGTAATCGGAATATAAGCACATGAAGCATGAATGCCAGAGGACTTGGAGACTGAAAGGATCTGGCGCTCGCATCTGGCTAGTTCGGAAACGAACCCTATACCATCGTATTAAGTCATCATTCAATTGTCGTGTTCTTTCGCCCCCAAGCGACTCTGCCTGCCGTGATTCGAGAATCAATGCGTTAATATTTTCCAGGATTCCATATGCGCTTAGCTCGGATTGAGACATCAGAGATGTAAGTATTTGGATATGATCTGCGTCGCCAAAGGCCCATTTCTGAAGACTGATATTCACAGTTTTTCTCGTCCGATTCGCCTGTGCTTTAGCTACATCCAACTACTCTCTCGCTGTAGGTGCTTGAAATAGGTGGTCATGCACCACGGTCGAGTATTTGATTAGAGTGAGTCGTGCGAATGAATCGTGATGAAACAAGTTGCCCATCTCAGCATCGTGAATGTAAAGAACAACTGCGAGGCGAGCAAGCTGTTCAGCATATATCCACTCTTTCCAAGTCTTATCCAGTTCTTCCGAGCCCATGTCCACGATTGGCATTCTCAGTTCCTGATTTTCGAATGCACCGACTTTGCGGGCCCAGGCGAAAAGCGTTCCATGGAATGCATCAACCATAACCAAATCACTCGGCCTGCCGGAAAGCAAGCCGAATGTTTGGCCTAGGACAGCTGCTTGGACCATCGACAAAGCTTCACGCTTGTTTGTGGAAAGGTGCGTTTCCCATGAAGCAAGGATAGCTTTGTTCAATCGCGAGAATATCCTGTGACCCTGAGCAGCAGCATCCGCGGATCCGATGAAGAGGCTGCCAATGGAGCACATAGAGAGAAATAGTAATGCGTTTTGGGAGTTGGATCGAAATGTTGGGACGTGAATAAGGGGCAATATTGGGTGGAATCGATTGAAGTATAATCTCAAGCAAAGATTGAGGTACTCTACTGACAGCTTGGCATCCTCGAGGTATTTTGGTCGCAGTTTTCGTGAAAGAGTATCGCGATAATTCTCGTTCACACGAAATTGTTCCTCAGCGCCTTCAGATTCCGCGCGGCTGGGGAATGTCTTTCCTTCGTCGAGCTTCAGGCGAGTGTACCACTTACTGCATACCAATTCTTCCGACTCGTTTGAATCCCCTACATTGGGAAAGGCGTCGTTATTATAATCTAGCGAGAAAGGCACCGCTGTGTGTGACTGATGGGTTGACTGAGGCTGATTTGGGAGGGCGTAGCTAAGTTGGGCCCAATCCGATATGGTTGTGATCAAAGCCGAGTCAATCGCTCTAATGTCGGTATCCATTGGAAGCGACCACGATGCGCCGTTGCTGAGGTGAGGCGTATCCCAAGCATCCGGAAGAAAATCGCTCAAGGCTTGCCCGGTTGTCTCGTCGGAAATTAGAGGAATAGACAGAGAGCTGAGTGTCGAAGTTGCAGTCTGAGTGTCTAGAACTTGGATCGGTGAGGCTCCCGATCCTGTTCCATTGGTACTCCGGGAAAGATAAGGAGAGTTGACTAGTTCCGTAGGTCTAGCCTGTCGATCTGAACCATGTTAGTGTTATACAATATGACAAGTAGCTAGCTCCCTTTTTTTTTCGGACCGAGCTCACCTATATGGCCTCTCTCGTGCCTAATCAGCGTATCACTAGGGCACAAATTATTAGATGGTGAAAGGATTTGATAAATGAGTCTTACTTTCTTGAATACGCTTTCCCGCATGATGTGCATTTATATGGTTTCTCGCCGGTATGAGATCGTACGTGCCTCTCAAGATGCTCCTGCTTGGTGAACGTTTTACTGCATATTGAACATATTCGCTCCTGCCTTCGATGATTTCGCGCCATATTTCGCAACACAGGCTGCCTGCCTGTAGATGCTCCCTCCATGTGGTTACATAATAGAATATTCGCAGTTTTTAATCACTATACTCATTCTGAGGTCGGACTACTGCACAACAAAGGCGAGAGCCGTGCAATTGTAAATTGTAAATGCGAGCACGTTGGGCAATCCCAATAGACGGCCCGGCCGGCATTACGGGGTACTCGTGCCGATCGCGATACTCGTTCCGCGATCTCTGTAGTTACCCCCGGTAAGTGCCGGCCGTCTTAGAAGAACGGGCCTCGTGCACGCGAACGGCTTGTGGACATTGTTTCTAAAAATATTGCTGGGCTTAAAGCTATAATAATTGTAATATAGTATGTTTATTACGAATGGAAGATACCACCTAAGTCCCTCTTATTATAAGGAGCTCTGAGAATGGGAGGTGGTTCTTGATTGGGGAGTCTTATATTCATAGCTTGATGGACGGTGAAGTTGAACAGTATATTGAACAAGGGGAGGCTGGGCTGGAAACGATAATCCTCCAATAACCTGGAAGCCGATTTCATGAGCTTTTGGCCTTCAGATAATTGGCTGTGGCGCACTTTCGTATCGTATCTAAATTTAGATGAGACCAATCCAAACTCTGGGTTTGGCGAAAATATAAGAGGCTTTGATTGGTCAAATTTCTCACCAGTGACTTTTGCTTCATTCCCCTTGGCTGCACTAGGAGGTGCCATTTTAACTTTACTGAGATGGACTCTGGAGTAAGCATATATATATGTGGTGTGTATGTCCTTACCCTAATTGAGAAAACACAGTTTCTCACTTCCAACTTGTGTTGCATGAGAAGTCGCTAGGCTTGCGCGATATTAATGGATCTTATCTGCCTAACGCCTTTCGGCAAACTGTTGGGATGCTGGAGACAGGGCTATTAGTGACGTATGTAGAAGCCTTTCGATTACCATCCCACTCGGACTTCATAATGTCTTTTGGCTGTGGCTGCCAGCTTCAACTCCGTATTGAAATCTCTTCGTCAGTCTGCCAGCCATGGTCTGTGTCAATGGCCCGTGTTGGACCTTGATTTTCCGTCCAGCGGACCACCGGCATTTTTAGCCACCCCCGCTGGGGCCAAGCCATCCTCTGACCGTTTTCTGCCTGATGAATAGAGTAGCTGAACTCGGACAATAACTTCCACCTGCAACCACACAATATGCAATGCCGGAACTGTCGTTTGTATTCGGTCCCAACAACACCTTTTTCTTCGACTCGCCAAAATCATGGAAGTTGTAAGATAGTATTCCTGCTCTTCTGAAAGACCTGCTCAGCTGACGCGGCTAGTCACAACATCCCTCCCACGCTCCGCCAGCTCTTCAACGCTTCCATGAATCCGGGATGGCGGGTACAACAGCCGTACTGCGTAGCTCTTGCACCACAAAACAACTCTCCAGAGCCACTATGGTATATTGGCTGCAAGGTGTGCGAAGGTAGCGATAAGCTGTGTATGTTCCGCTCGGTCATCCTGTTCCTCCATTGTGCCTTCGGGCGCGCTCGTTTGCCGCCCGCTGATCGGCTGTCGCAATAGTCCATACGCAGAATCACTTCGATTTCAACTACCCCGACCTATCTCGATGGATAAAATCAATTCCGAATGCGCCGAGCGTATGTTTTGTTACTTTTGGGCCGGGGTTGACGTATTTTGCTTGCGCGCCGGGGATGGGGTCGATATGGAGCGGTGTACCTAGCGATTTGACAGACAAAGTCACGAAGGCGTGTGATACGCCCAATCAGGTTGCGCTCGGAGTCAACAATGCGTGGTTCGTCATGTGGCCCGATGGCTATTATTCATGGAAGTTCTACGGAGGTTATTCGAGTCTAGATAAGATTCTTGATGCGGCCGAACCGAGGTCTGTTGCGGTAAGTCCATAGATCACTTTCTTTTGGTCAAAAATTTACCGCTTCATGAAATGCAGTGTTTGGCGAGAACGCGCTGATTTCATTGATAGTATCTCGCAATAAGCCCTTATTCCAGTCTGCAATACTTTGTCGCTTTCAAAGATCACAAGGTTAAATACAGCCTCTCACCCGAATGGATGCCGCAAATGCAAGAAGTTTTCGTGGAATGGCAGGCCGAGATTATGCAGGCTCAAGGAATCTACCGTAATCCGTCTTTTAGTTACCCTCCTCTAACCCCTCAGACTCCTCAGACGAGCCCGGGAACACCTGGTTACTTCACGCCCGTTCCATCCTACCAGTATGGCGCGAATATGCCGGCTACTCCTCCAAATCCTTACCCGGGGTACCCATCTCCGTATGGATATGCTCCCGCAAACGGACCGTTGGTTGCGAATAATCCGGGACTCCTACCGCAGATGTCTCGCGATGTAAGCCAGCAATCTTCTCGAGACCGAAAGATCCGTCCGCCGAGCTTTAGTTTACTGACGAGATTTATTTCCTAGAGGAAAGACTCACTCAGAAAGATTGGCGATGGGCTAGGGGTGGCGCATACTGCTGTTAGCATTGCAGCTACGGGTATGGCTATGGGTGGTACGACGTGTAATGTCATGTGATGCATCTTGGTGTGTCAGGTTCATTTCTTCAAGAGTTAGGCAAGATCTTTTTCGGAGTTTGGAGCATTTCTGAGAGCATGAGTTTTGAGCCTGATGATGTCACGGTTCGACATTTGGATACCCCAGAGTTATGATACCGCTGTGGAGCTTTTGGGCAAGCGTATGCTATCGAAATATAAACCTTAAGTTGTATACTCCTTTTCTACTAAATGTTATGACATTTATTATATGTATGGTAGGTCTCAATGCGAGATATAAATCTGATGGTTGCGGAGATCCGGTAAATCTTTAATTTACGGGTTACATATCTAATGATCTGGATCTCCTGCCTACTCCCGCATAGCTATATTGCTTGTATTAAACCATATACCTTTGCTGGGAGAGGTTGACTGGCTGATCTCCTTTCATTTGGCTTCAGAGTGCTGACTAATCGAGATACAGATTCGGAGTTTGTCCGCGGAAGCTCTCGGCAAATCTCGAGACCCCCAGCAGTAACTATTCGGCTTTATGATCAAATAATTGTATGCTTTGAAGTGAAATTACATGGTACTTTCATTCTTGTAGAGAGGGGGCGAGGTTCTGGATATAGAATACTTATATCACATTCCGCCGCAGGGTTTTCGCGCTGGTACGTCCAATCCAGCACCCTCCATCCATTTGTGTAGCGTTTACCGATCAAGTTCATCATCATTCGTAGCTCATCGCCTTTACTTGCGTCTCTCAATCTCTTCCTACGTAAAGACTTTTGAGTCCGTAAACATTTCTGTCTGGACGAGAGTCGCAGCGGCGACCGTATCGGCGGAATTGAAAACTATTCCGTTGACAAATGGTAGGATTGAAGGATAAATTAGTCAGATCACATATCAGCTACCTAGTATGTCACGAGTCTTACAGGCAGTTCTATGCGGTAAATTTCCGGTATCGTGTTTCTTGGTATTCACCTTCCTTGTACAGACGATGGTCGGCCGCTTCTTCCTCGTTCCTGCATGCCAAGGCCTCAATGAGCGGAGTCGAGGTTTACCATGGCCGAACTCCCGTCTCTCACCCCAATTCCGCTTTCTTGGAGCTGCAGAAGTAGGCAGCATCCCTGGCTACTTTTGTGCAACGTCGACGTTAAAAGAAAACTTTGCGCCGCCCTTCGTTTGAGCATTTGACACCATCACCAGAACTACGTACTTAACCTGTTACCTAAGCCAATCATGTTGCTGGGGATGTGGTCATGGACTTGGTTACCTCTTGCACTTATACTTTTAGCCTCTCCTATAGCCGCGACTGATCCAACTGTGACTGTACTCAATGGCACATATTCCGGTCTTTATCTTCCCGCTTTCGATCAGGACCTGTTCCTCGGCATACCGTACGCTCAAGATACTGGTGGACAAAATCGTTTCCTCGTCCCACAGGCCCTCAATGAAACTTGGGCCGACGTACGTACAGCGAAGAAGTATGGAAATGCATGTCCTGATAATACTCCGGATGCAGATGCTGTGTATGGTATGAGCGAGAACTGTCTAAGTATCAATGTTATAAGACCTGCGGGACTAGAAGAGGGGCAAAAAGTGCCAGTCGTGCTCTGGATTCATGGTGGAAGGTTGGTTTCTATTTGATTTACCCAAGATCTCATATTAAACATCCTATCATACAACGCGTCGAGAGTATTGATGTTCTTTTGCTCAATATTAAAGCTAGTGCAATATCTCGTCATTTACGTATTTATTTTATCCCTATCTGACTCTCCATTCCAGCTATCAAGTGGGTACTAGTGCTCTTCCAAACTATAACCTCACATATCTCGTGCAAAGATCTGTCGAGATAGGAAAGCCTATAATCGGCGCAAGCATCAATTACCGAAAAGGAGGGTGGGGCATGCTTTATAGTATTGAAGTTCAGGTACGTAAACGTAGCCTGCTTTTGAATTTGTTAAATGCTAACTAATTTTTAGGGTTCGGGGAATACAAATTTATCTCTTCGTGACATGCGTAAAGCGTTGGCGTGGATTTCAGAAAACATCTCGGCTTTTGGAGGCGATCCAAATAGCGTGACTATCTGGGGAGAGTCCGCGGGTTCATTCGCTATAGTACGTACATTCACATTAGTTTCTGTCTAACTCCTACATTAACTCTAATAATGACGCTGCCTTTTCCGCAAGTTGGTTCTCGTCTGATAGACTTCACAGGGCCAGCTCTTGATGACATACGGTGGTCAAACCTCGAATCTCTTTCACCGCTCGATCCAGGAATCCGGTAGCGCAAGTACAGCCTGGTACAATGGCAGTTCCTGGTATCAGCCGATCTACGACAAAATCGTCGCTCAAACCAACTGCTCATCTGCCATCGACACGCTGGCCTGCCTCCGCACCATCCCATACCAAACCATCTACCCCTTCATGGACTCCTCCAAAGTCGACGGCCCAGGCTTCTACCCGACCGTCGACGGCGACATCATGCCCAACTACCCGACCCAGCTCCTCCACTCCGGCCGCTTCGCCCACATCCCGCACCTCTACGGCACCAACTCCGACGAAGGCACCGACAACGCCCCCGCCGACGACGTCATCAACACCGACGCAGACCTCTACGCCTTCCTCCTCAACTCCACCGGCTTCGACTTCCCGCCCGCAACAGTGCGCGAAATCATGCGCCTCTACCCAGACGACCCGGCGCTCGGCATCCCGCTGAACACCGGCAGCGAGCGCTTCGCCGCAGAGGGCTACCAGTACAAGCGGATCGCCGCGATCCTGGGCGACGTGTTCTACCACGCGCCGCGGCTGGACGACGCGCGCCACTATGCGCAGCACTCGCCGACGTTCATCTACCGCTTCAACACGCGGCCGTTTGTCAACAACACCAACGCCACGTTTACGGACTTGACGGGCAGTCTGGCGCCGGCGTATAAGGGCGTCGAGCATTTCAGCGAGGTGGCGTTCGTGTTTGCGAATCCGGAGTTTGTGGGGCCCTGGCCGGAGTATCGGGAGCTGAGTCGGCAGATGAGTGCGCAGTGGATTAACTTTATTTCTGGGGGGGATCCGAATGGGGTTGGGTTGCCGGTTTGGCCGCGGTATAGTGAGGGGGTTAATGGGTTGAATTTGGTGCTGCAGACGGGGGGCCAGGGTGGGAGTTATGTCGAGGAGGATACGTATCGGTTGGCTGGGAGGGAGTATTTGACGAAGTGGGCGAGGAGGAGGCATGTTTGAGAAGGGAGTGGGGAAGAGTTGGAAAGGGGTTCGGAGAGAAGCGTAATGATAAGAGTATGTCATAAGAGGAGTAGGACTCTAGGATGAAGTTGAGAGGTGTGGGGTGTAGAATTGAAGACAGCCTTGACCAGATGAAGAAATTAAGACAGGTTCAGAAATGACCCCGATACCAGATATTGTGATGGAAAAGTACACTGTGCGGTTTGATCATCGAGGCAAAGCGGTGCATGAGCTTAGTCTTATTATAGAGCTCTATAGTCACATCCCCGGCCCTCATAGTTTGGATGTCCGGTTCTTAGATTTCGCTGTGCACATGTTAGCCTTGTTCCTCAGACCACTCAATCCAGATTCCTTTAAACAAGAAAAGACTTACACTCCAACAACGCCCTCTTAGCCTCAAACCTCTTAACCGGCGCATCCTCCACAAACCGCTCCGCAAGCGCATCAATCGCATTCACCACCGCAACCAGCCTCTGATCTCTCCTCGGCGCATTCTGCAGCCTCTTCATCTCCATCATACTCCTCCCATCATTCGTCTCCAGCTGCTCCCTCAAAAACCCCACCACCCTCTCCTGAAACCCCTCCGCGGGAAACACGCGATTAACCAGCCCCCACCCCTCGAGCTCCTCGACCGAGAGCTTGCGGCCGAACATGAGGAAGTCGTTGGCGCGATGCACGCCCATGCTCTGCGCCAGCGAAACAGCTGACCCGTTCTCGGGAACCAGGCCGAGCGCGCTGAACGGCACTTGCAGGTAGGCGCCCGCGGCGGCCAGGACGATGTCGGCGATGCCTTGGAACCAGGCGGCGCCGCCGCCGACGCCGGGGCCGTTGAGCGCCAGGACCACCACTTTGCGGTGGTCGATTAGGGAGCGCATGAGCTCGGTCACTGGAGGGGGGGGTTAGGGCGGGTAGCTGGGAGGTGGCAGGGGGGGGGCCGAGAGATGTTGAG
>KV748794.1:0-25969 GCA_001692915.1 Glonium stellatum | reverse complement strand
AGCGTAAGGAAATTTGCGAAATCCATGTACTGTCGCTAACCAAAGCCAGCAACACCAGCACTCGCAAAGAAAACTAGCCAGGGGCATCGGCAGCCAATGAAACCCCACACCCAAAACGGCATCCAACGAATCCCATCTCTCTACTACCTAACAACCCCACCACCGTCCCCAGCTCCTCCTCCCGACCTCGACATCCGCACCCCGACACAGGCTGGCACGCACACGAGCTAGGGATCGCTCCGCTACGCTATCAACGCGCAGGCGCAGTGCGAGAAGCTCCCAACCCGCATCCGCATGAAGGACTCGGCGCGCGCCCATCTCCCACTGCAGACACGCGGCCGCGGACCCCGGCGGACCCCTGCGGCTAGAGCCTCCGCGCCCATACGTCCTGCGGGCACGAGAGCCACATCGTAGTCTCGGTTATGCAGGTGCTCAAAGGGAGGGTTAGCCAGGATGTAGGGGAGAAGCTAGCGAGGGTGAAGGTGGGGAGTCTGGATATGAGGGGCGACGTGGCTGCGGCTCCACAGAGCAAGGTTACGGGGCTAGCTATTAGTGCTTAAGGTAGGAGGTTAGAGCAGGCGGTGCTAGAGGAGCTGTAGTGGCAGGTGGAGCTGTGGATGGTGATGCAGCGGAGCAGGATGACTGTAGGGCGTCGTGGCAGGATTAGGGGTTGAATGAGCCTGTCGCTCTCAGCGGCGACGATGACTTTATCTTCGAGAGTGGCACGAGGGTAGTGCATCTTGTTGCCCCCACGAGTGTCCCATACCACCAGTTCTACGAGACTCAAGGGTTTAGCGGCTTACCGTTTACTTTCCATAGCCATTCTCCCCTTCTACTATTGTAGGTACATATGTGGCGTACTTTAGCATCAGCACGCCTTCCGTGGTTGGAACTCACTAGTCCAGCGCGCTTAGGTACGGGTTTAGTTAGAGTCTACACAGCTCAGAGTGATCATCGGGCCCGTTGCAGCCGCCCATTCGGGTAATAGGCAACGTGTTTGATGAAGACCAAGGCGAACTAGCCCTTTTACAAAATTAAGATGGTCTGATAGCTACACAGGTCACTTCTTTGCAAATAGGAGGAGCCCATGGCGCGGAACACTATACTGCTATAGGAGTGATTAGTGATCAGATAATTCCTCAATAGCCGCTTTGCATCGAACGCTACTACGCCGGCTGTAGGAAATATTGGGGAGTATAGCTCAACATCAAAGGAGGAACGTAGACTTCTTCCTTAGTTAGCCTGGGCGATAACGGTTATATGTGATTTCGTAGTGCTGCAGCCGGTTCTTATAGTCTACATTACTTTTAAATGAATATTATTCTTGAAACTTGTGTAATATTTAAGAAAGGAAATGTATCAGTTTTAATAATTGTACTGTTATAATATTGCCTTGTTATAGTAGATACACTACTTTATTTGAAGGTACGCGATGTAAATCTGTAGAGCTCCCTCGACACACTGCACAACCCCAAAGAAGATTGTCAATACTAAGATTACCACTGCAACTCAGAATGTGTACCACTGCACACCATTCCGTCGGTCGTACCACCACTGAGAGAGTGTGCTTGGTTGCGCCTCGTCGAAAACTTGTTTTAATATTACCAGACGATCTCGCCAGAAGATGAAATTTTCTATTTGACGGTCATCAGCACGTAGGTGGCCGCAGCGGACGAGTCTCGGATCTAAAGTACACGAAGCGGAAGCCTTCTGGAACCGCTTTCGGGTGGCTTTATCGGATTGTGGGAATAGAAGAGCAAGGGTTCGAAGTGTTTCATGAATAAAGCCGGGCGGAAATGTGGATCTGGCAGACAAAACTTAGCAAGTAACATGCAACAAGACCATAACAACATATACGTACCCATGCTGATACTCTAGGAATGAGGCATGGTGAAAAATTGCGACTTTTTTATCTCCGTTAGTTACTCGAAGATGGTCGGCCAAGTTGTCAGTCCAGACAATCTCGATACCAGCAATTCGTTCTAGATTTCGTGCATTAAAGGTTTCGTCTAATTTAACGCGCTCACAACCGAGCGCCGGAGTTGTATGAAAGTAACTATGGATAAACTCTTTGAGAGAATTGCCACTCCATGCTAGCTAGTTGTGGCCACAGAATCCATACTGTACACCACCGAAACGGATCATAAGGAGTAGTCGAGCAGCCAAATTAATAGAGCCATCGAGCTTTTCAATCTCGTTAGGTGAATTTGGTTTCGGAAGTCTCGCTTGGATGTCGCCGCGTCCCAAGGGCTCCTTAAGATACTATGCGACATCAATGATGTCCCGGTGGGTTCTAGCAGAGATATGATTTCCGTAATCGTGCAATGCGAGGCCGCATTGGTAGCTGTAATACTTAAAGTACGTGTTGAGATCTAACAATGAGCTAGGCTCGCTGTTAAAAAGTTTCCCCAGAGGAGATCCCCATAAAAGGTTGATGATATCATTTCGGAGCTGGCAATAAGCTAGAAAGGTTTAGAGGGGACTATTAAGAGATTCCATACGGTCGGCTCTGAATCCTGATCAATTGGCTAGGTGTGTGCTTGGTTGAGATGTGGACTTCGCTTCCCCTTGGTGGCTAGATGCATTGCGGCTTGGGTAAATCCTTCAAATTATTTCTTCGAGGAATAGCATGCAAGCACTCTACAAGTGTTGTGAGACCTTTTAGTTCTTAGTGTGCATGCACCGCCTTCATGTCTAAGCGCCACTAACCAGGGTTTCTTCTCCGAGATTTAGTGAACCGCGTTGAATGGTCAGCCCAAAGGGTCAGTGCGTCAGGTCGGGGCCGAAATTTGGCTTTTGACCCTTCTAAATCCCAGTCTTATATTCAGCCTTGCAGCGACCGGTCAACGAAAACAGGGATCTGCAGGTTGGACTAGCCGTAGTTTTGCTAGCGGTATCTTTATTTGCATGAGGAAATGGATTTTCCACCTATCTTGCCTTTAAACAGCAGGGAGCTCCCGTAAGTCAGATGGCTGGACACGCTAGATTGACTACGCCTTCCCTGGGCTATTTTTTTGCCATTGCAAATTGTAAATCCTCCGCCTTTCTGAGCCGTCAGTCACCAGTTTCATCTCGGCCTTTAGTCCTCTTCCAATTCTCCCAGCCTTGGGCAAATAACGCACTTTCCTCTTCCATTATTCCATTTTCCTTATCCGTTAAGATATCATGTTTTCATCAAATCCTATCTCTAAGCTTCGCATAGCATCGCCAGTCAGCAAGAAAAATATTGAATGGAAAAATCCCAAGGACTCAATCGGCTATAAGATCGGAACCATAGGGAAAAAGTACTTGTGCTGGGAAGCAATCGGCCCAGCTCGAGAACTCTTTGAAAAACTCGGACCTGAGATAAAAAACTACTTAGAGAGCTACGCCGATCCTGTGTCGCTTGATGTAATCTGGTCAATATATATGATTGGGAGATCTGAAGAGGCCTCGGCACCAAAAGTGATATTCAGTTGTTCAGACGTCACTGCACGTAAGAAAGTAAGGAAGGTCGTTGAAGAAAGTGCAATTCTATTAGGTTATCCAGGTATCGGACTGGAAGACAGCCCGGTGCCTCCTGATTTGCTTAATCCTAAACCGTTAGCGATGGACAATATCCCTTCCGCTTACGGACTCGGTCCTATGGTTATGGGACCAACAGAACCAAGGTTCGCAGCAAATTCTTCTTTGCTAGGCATACCAGAAAACGCTTCGGGTCGTGCTTATCCCCATATTCCCCCTGTTGCTTCAACCCATACGCCATCGCCTCTCTTTTCTGATGCTGCACCTGCCGGATCTTCCGTCAGCGCTGGTCTTCTGGACCGTTTCTCGGGCGTGCCCTTATTCGAAGACGCTGGAACTAATGGAGAGCATGAAAAGACAGTACTTATTTCCCCTTCGGGATGCTCCATTAGTGCGCGTCTTCTTATACGTAGTTCCGAGGGAGGCTTGCAATCGTTACGGCCTGCCACAGCCGGTGGTAGGATATACATCAAGGACAAATCCTACTATTGGACCGTTGCTCACGCCTTCGAAAATTCAATGACTGCAGCTATCAGAGACCAGGGGCTATGTTCGTTAGACGATTGTGATTTCGATGGCAGGAGCGACTCGGAGGACGACAGTCATGATGACAATGACATAGAGAATAAGGATCATGAGATTACAAGCAGAGGCGGTCTAACACCAGATAACGGGTGCCTGGACGGTGATCCCTTCTTCAATTCATCGTTATCAGACCTCTCCGATTCTCCAACTCAGACAGCTCCGACTACCCATTCTAAAAGATCGAGACCAGACAGCCAAGATCCTAGGGCAGCAAACCGAAATTCACCACTAGTTTCCGAAAACCATGAACTACTAGAAACACCATACGCTGCCCCCAACACGTTCAAAGTTACCGGAAAAGTTATCCTTACGTCGAAGGGCGGGCCAAGGCCACCTTTGGACTACGCCCTCATTAAGGAAAGCAGTGACAACATTTACTTCCCTGACAGTATCTCATTGAACGCCAATGAACCAATTGTACGCTCGCTTTTACCAAACAAAGTTAGCAGAATTGAATCAAAGGATCTAGATATCGTCACGGCCACTTCCTCTAGTGGAGTTCTAAGTGGAAAGCTCTCAGCGACGCCCTCATACATGCGCCTGGCCAACGGTGAAGTTTATCAGGAGGTGTATACTGTAACTGTTAATGGGGTTATCAGCAACGGTGACTGTGGATCATGGGTTATTGATAGCAAGACAGGTGGTCTTTACGGACATATTGTCGCCGGTAACCCTGGGACCGGAATGGCATACATTGTGCCTGCTACGCAAGTCATCGAGGACCTACAAGCGCGTCTTGGAGAGCACGTGAGCTTACAGCGATCGAAGCGCTCAGCAAAATCTTCTTCATCTATGTCTCGTCCAGACCTTCATATACCCTTTACCGCATCTGCTCACACGCCATCGTTCATCTGCTCCGAAGGCACGCTTACTGAACCTTCCGTCAGCACTGGTATGACGAACGATTTCTTCGGCATGTCTTTGCCCGAAGAAATTGACGGTGTACTTGGAAGACGACCAAACTATCAACACCCCATGTGCGAGTGCGCTTTTTGGTTTCTAAGTTGCTCATACGTAACATACGATCAGAACGAGTGGAGGACACACTACTTAGGCCACTTTGGCGGCGAAGAGCCGCCTAAATTAGTACAATGCCCGCTCTGCGAAGACTTTAAAACGACCTACGATAACGGCAGGGAAGCATGGGATGCCCGAATGAATCATATCGCTTCTTATCACCACATGCAGGGACATACCTTACAAATGAGCCGACCGGACTTTTATCTCTTCCAGCACCTTGGCAGAAACGCTTAATTGATGATGCCGGTTTAAAGGAGTTGAAAGAAAGAAATCACAATCTTGCCAGGGCTCCTCGGCCGCTTGTTATCACAAATGGTCGATGCAAGAGGAGAGAGCCACTGTCCCAACGCCTTGGTCGTAGACGCTGATATCTGGCCTCGAGTGGTGAGGTTTTGAACAGTTCCGGTTCCCTCAGCCCACATCACCTTTTTTATAGCTATCTAGTGCGCCGACTAAGCTCGACTTCCATTAGGACCGCAATCGGGATCGTATCTAACGCGTTGTGCGATATTGTAGATGCCATTCTGAGTAGCGAAATGAGCCGAGAACACCCTCGGCCCAGTCCCTATGCTAGCGTGCATAGTATCGTCACATATCATATGTGTGATCAAATAGAAAAAGATGTTGTGTGTATGGTAAACTTCTCAACTATTTTGACTACACTACGCTTCGACTACCATATCTTGTACAGGTCGTCCCCTTGGTTTCCGAGCATACAGTCCAACAACAGCGCTGAAGAGATCTTTAACAGGGGGTAAGGCAAAAGAGGGCCCAACGTCAAAGATCCGTGCTAGTTGCTCTGGCCTTACCACTGGCTTATCATTCTCCGTATCCTCGACATACTCGTCCGCTTGCTCCATTACTTTCATTTGCCCCAATTTTGCGTCTACCTCCTCTGCTCCATCCTCCTCCTCTTCGTCGACTTCAATATCCTCTGGCTCCTCATCCCTAAAGATGGCTAGGGATTGATCAGCCGTAGCGACCGGCCCGATCAATGGGATCGACGACCCAGCCTTGGGGCTGACGATTCGGACCTCGGCAGCAGCGTCGAGCGCGACATAGCCCTTAGAGTTCTGGGCTGGTAGCAGGGCCATGATGACATTGGGGACGGTGGCTGACCAAAGCGGTTCAGGATGCGCAGGATTGAACACCATGAGTTTGGACATAGTCTTTTTCAAGCGCATTTCACTGCCTGAACCATCTGCCTCAATGAATGGGAAGGCGACGGCGAAAGTGCCTTCACTGCTGTTCACCGCTAGGTGAATTATCGAGGCTTTTTGGAAGTATTTGATGTTGCTTAGAACGAAAGGGAGACTGTAGATAAGTTCGTCGTCAACTAGATCCCATACGGTGACGGAATCGGAGATGACGACAAGATACTGTTCAACAAAGCCCAATGCGGCAATCTCTGTAGTGTAGAGACCTGGCATTGAGCGTCGAACGATGCCAGATTCTGTGTCGATAATATGAATAAGTTCGGGGTCTGCCTTCGATGTCCACGATTGGCCGGCGGCTAAGATTGATCCGTCTGCTGAATATGCTAAGCACGCATTACTAAGTAGAGATAAAAGCTGCGAATCGACATCCGCGTCGAGAGTCTCTACAATGCTTCCTAGCTCAATCGAATGGCGGTTCGACCAAGTGATCAAACCCTCTGAATCACTACCTCGGACTACAGTACCATCCCGCAGTCTCGTCTTAGGTTTCCACACGCGTACGAAGCCGTCTTCTCCGATAGTAGAGAACCCAGCCTCGCAGGGGTCGGAGACCATGTCAAAGATTCGACAGGGCGCAGTTCCATCCGGATGTCTGTGAGGGGCGTCAATTCTTGTTTCCAACGTCCAGAGTTCTCTTTGTTTATCCCAAAGCCAGAACTTGAGGTAGATTTCTCGACGGAGAGACCGTTCTTCTTCAGCCACTGACAAGTTTTCAGCAAGATGATCCACGTCGGTCTTAGATGGCTGCCACTCTTCAATGGTTGCAAGCCACGTTCCATCATGGCTAAGCCGCAAGAATCTAATGTCTGGCTCTCTTATTTTTGTACCTCTCGGCCCCTTATTGAAATCTGTAGCATTATTGCGGGTGAGCGCTTGACGAGATAGGTGGTGGGCAGCGGATAAGTCAAAGGTCTGGAGGTACGGCGCAGGCATATAGGTTTTGTCTGATTCAGTCCGAGGCTGAGAGGAAGGTACTGAGAGTAGTATTTGGCTTGGTTTAAGAGGATTTACCGCCATCGGGATTTTGCGAAACTTGTCGAGTGGATTGGCTGATTTTTCAACCACAGAAGTAACTGTCTTGATCTGCGGCAATGGTTGATCATCAGATACAGCTCTTCGGGATTGAATCCCCGCAATGTTCGTTTTAGGTTTGAGCTCAGTAGTTGAAAGCACCATTATGGAGTTGTCTGCAAGGCGTATGGCGTAGGATGCACCTGACGGAGACACTGTTAGACTATCTATCGCAGATGTGAGATGCGGCAATGTTTGGTGTTTCCCGGTTCCGAGTTGCCACATCAAGAGAACCGTTTCCTTTCCACCCGAGATTATATAGTTGCCTGTAGTATGTTAGTTTGAAGTTAGGATAAGTTGCATACAGCTGTTCCATACCGTCCAACGACCATTTTACAGATCCTACCGCTTCTCTATGCCAGTGGAGACGCATTGGTGTTAAGTCCCCTGATTGTTCTGACGCCTTTTGAGACTTCTCGGCCTTCATAAGCCTTCCCAAAATATCTTCAAAGACAAATATTTCGCCCTCAACACATCCAATAACTAGGTCAAGTGACTCCGCTACTAGCTGGGACGGATTTTTGGGTGTTTTCGCGGTCGCGACATGTGCTCTCGACCGGATGCATGCATTGAAACAGGTAATGGGTTGGTGAATCTTGAATTCTCGCCATGTGTAATTGAGATCTTCGAAAGAAGAAGATAAGAGTTTGGTCGCCTTGCCAATCATGATAGATGTCCTCAAAACTACCACAACAAATGTTCCATTTGAGAGAACTTGGAAGGATTGTATCGGTTCTTTGGATTTCACGATCAATTTGAGCTTAGTCTGCGAGGCCTCAGCACCACTCCGAAGACTATGAGCCATAATCATGTAGCGATCCCCGGTTTCATGGGTGTAGATGACATCGTGAGAAGATCCTTCCGGTGCAACTGCGGTGATCCCGCGTATCGACGAGCCGAGATCCCATCGCGAGATCTTTTTGTCCTTGTCCCAATCCCAAAGAATTATGAGACCAGCCGATGTTGCAACATAAACTCTGTTCGGTTCCGAACTTGATAGAGCATATGACGATATGGTGCCGGATCCGATAGGCAGTGTTCGTACCAGTAAGGACGTCGCGGTCGAGTAAATATGCACCGCTCTGCTATTTGCTAAAATCAAATATCTGCATAATTTGTGTAAGCTAATGATGGTTAACGGGGGAGGGGGTGTAGGCAACCTTTCGTCCTGGGAAAAAACTGGATCCTGAGGTAGAAACCATCCGCCAATTGGTTCTGATATCGACCAGGTAGCCAGTTCAGCTCTTCTCTTCGTCTTTTCACGTTGTTTATTTCGCTTTGTCGTTTTCGATATTTTAGGGGTTCCATTCAGAACTGCGATATCTTTTTCGAGCTTGTGTGTCTCATTGAGCGAATGAGGCTGCGGTGCCAGAGCTTCATTAACAATTGGAATATCCAACTGTTGTTTTCCAGTCTCTCCCTCCTCTTCGACTTTCTTACTCCGCTTCCTTTGGTGTTCATGAGCTTGTCCTCTGGAGGCTCGTTTCCGCTTTCGCGGAGAGAAAGCTTGCTCGGTCGACATGGCGACAGTAGATATGATATTCGGTTTGGCCGTCAGGCAAATTGACTGTAAAACTTACTGCGAAACTTTCCTGAGGCTTGCACCCCAACTTTGAGACCATGTTTGGGAAAGTCCAAAATATTTTTCGATACCACTAGCTAATCGGAGAAACAGCCGGGCCGGGCCGCTGCCAAGATTCAGATTTCAGGACAAAGACTTCGAAAATGTTTCATTGCGATTCCCTCAATCGCTCACTCTCTTGCACCCGAAAACACCTACTCTTATAGAGCTTGAATTCTCGCGCCTAACATTTCCGCGATTTAGCAAGATGATAATCCCTATTCGGTGCTTTTCCTGTGGCAAGGTGAGAAAATCTCCCACCTGTGCATACGTCCCCGCCGAATCTGTATCTTGCGCTAACATTACTTTAGGTGATTGGAGATCTATGGGAACGTTACCTGAAATTGATCGATGATGGCATAAGCGACGGGTAAAGGGATTCCATGGATCCTTTTGAATGCATCTAATATAAATACTAGTGACGCGATGGACCAACTAGAACTACGAAGATACTGCTGTCGGCGTATGGTTATGACACACGTTGACTTAATTGAGAAACTCCTAAAGTATGACCCTTACATCACAATAATTTTGTGCCTGGGGCTTACAGAACGCAGATACAACTCGGCGGAGAGGGAAACCGTTAGAGAAATCCGGAGACGGCAGGTGTAATGTATACTCTCCAGCTTGGCGTTTAGGAATGGTGGTATGCTACTATATGATATTTGGCGGAACATTAAGAATGGCGTTTACAAGGGTTCAAGACTGGTTTCTCTATCATGAAATTCCGTTTAAGGCTACAGGCGTATTATAAAGTTACCTGGAGACCAGCTTTTGGCTTCCTATTCGCACGTATTAAATGGACATGGATTATAAACAGTGCCCATATTTATTTTACTCGGGAGTATCATAAGATGTTTAGGGATAATTGCCTTCGCTAACTACCTGAATGCTTAGTTATAAGCATAGGAATACTCTTATTAAGTCTAGACATCTTCAACTTTAATTGACTGAAGTTCTAGAGATGTTATTCCGACATATCCGCGCCTTCCATTGAAGGTCTGGGTTATACCACCTGCGTGTGCTCCTTAGGTATGAAATCGAGCCTCCTACCGTTCTAGAAATACGCCTGGCTGGATACTTGGCCGCTGCAGGTAGTCGAGAAACGCTATGATCTTTCGCTATCATAGCAGTCTGTAGCTGATAGGCAAATCTATGGGGCAGCTCCAGTAATGAGACGTCAGCAATGCCAAAAAGATCCGCAAGTGGCTCGAGCGCGTACTGGCATCCCGGGTTCGATGCAGAGGTGAGCCCACCACCCCTGAGCCAGCACCTCCATTCATTAGCACAGGTACCACGATGATCAAATTTGAACCACTATTAGCTCAGCCTTAATGGTGTATACGTAGGGTGGTTGCCTAACACGATACGGTTAAAAGATGATATATCGAATCCTTGAGCCGTTCCGATGTGTACTCGAAGTTTTTGCAATCGATTCTTAGGACCTGTTTTTCGGGCAAATTCCTATAGCCAATCCCGAATGTATGCGTAGGAGCATGAATCTCCGGTCTGACACTAGCCTCGAATGCCCAGAGCGCAATTTGTAATTTGGTCGAACTCAAAAGGGCCACAGGAATTATTGAAAGAGCTAGGACTTATACAAAAGTAACTGCCTCTAATTTCACCTAATGGCCTGAATACAAAGAGGTTTAAAATTTTGCCCACAATAACATACTTGGACTGCAAGGCCTCTCTTCAATATGCACAGCTGTGAAAGTGTTTGTAAAGATATGATGCGAAATGAGATATAACGTGAACTAGAATGATAGTCTGTCAAAACCGTTTACCCAGCTCTAAAAGAAGTCAATACCTCTTCTTTATTTGAACATAATATAAAGCAACGATAAGTATTGTATATAATCTTACAGCGGCCATATAGATCGTCATGATCTTGGGAAACCCAAACCCCAATGCCATTCTGGTTGTAGTTTAATTGAGAAACTGCTCCTCATTTTTCGATGCCATCATTCGAATATCTTCAGGGGCATCTTTCGCCTTCCACGTTCCAGTTTGCCTCAACCCATTCGGTTATAATAGAAGTTAGGGTTTGGCCTTCCATGGATGTAGAAGTGTCTGTCTCTTTATAATTTTGTCCCAAATACTGCAGCGCCAAGAGCACCCATGACTGAATGAACTCATTGTATACGAGGTCTATAATTTCTGGTTCCTCATCGTCTAGGACGATAATGTCAGATAAGTTGTCATGGGACATCTTAAAGCCTACCCCTGCCTGTATGCAATTTGGGACATTGTAGAATGATATGGGTGCATGTAATGTATCATCTCCGTCTTCACCCGCGTCATCTTTTGTTGTGTAGCCAGGGATGAGGCTCTCTCCATCTCCTAGACGGAGCTGTTGATCCAAGACCGGCATCGTCCAGTGGTGTACTTCAGGAGCAATGAGTTCTGCGCGCCCTACGGTTTGCTCTGGTGGAGTCAACACCCATTTTTGCGCGGCAATGGCATCCAATATAGGCCCTTCGTTATTGAGTAATTTCATAACTCCTTTGGCGGCTTTGAAGGGAACGTCTTTAACGAATCTGAAGTCGCTAGTGAATGGTGAAACTAGGAAAGTGGTGTCCTTTGTGAAGGGCCCTCGAAAAATGTCAAAGCGCATAGCCCCAGTGTTTGTAATCACCAGTGCCTTTTTACCTGCCTCTACGCGTTTAGCCTGCCGAAATTGATCCGGAAGGACTTGCTTCTCTAGCCACGTAAAGATACTATTCTCATGCGGGTAAGGCACTCGATTGACCCAGAGATTGTATGGGGCACACCCATGACGTTTGTCGAGTTTCAAAGACTTTCTGGCAGAACTGATAAGGCGAGAGACGTTGCGTCCATGCTCTGTATGAAAAGATTTGCTATCCTTGCCACTATGGTGGTATAGAGAAAAGAGGTTGTTATCGATGTAACGGCGCGAGAACGATAGGCCACTGGTAGGGGAGACCGGATAACGCTTGTCACTACCGCCTGCGCTTAAGCCATTAATTGACATGAATCCAATTGTCTCCATGTACCGGCCACTCTCAAGAGCAACTGTTTTCCCGTCATAGATTTTGTAGTCGCGAATGTGTGTGTGCCCGCCAAAGAACTGAATTGGTGTGTCCCACTGCACAGACCGTATGGTTTTGTAGACCAAGCTGTATTCTTTTGAGCGGATATCAACATGACCAAAGACGATGACAAGGTCGATATCTCTGTCTCGAATAGCCTCTTGGAACCAATCTGCCTGCACTGTGTCTTCCACAGTTCGAACAACAGTGTTGTTTGCGTTACCTTTGAAATCAAAGATGAATCCAAATGCAAGTATTCGAATGCCCTGATTCTTTGTTTTGAATTTTTTGAAGCGTGCAGCAAGGGGCACAAGCTCCCCAGTATCCGGAGCATATATGTCCAAGTTTGAAGCTAGATAATTGCCCTGAAAATTAGGGACAGTCTGGTAAAACTCGTTCTCGGAGGAGTTTTTCTTGTACAATTCGTGGTTTCCAGAGCAGATTAGATCAATGTGCTGCTGTTTGAAGATATCATACGTGTATTCCCCCTTAGGATCCGAAGCGTCGAAGAGTCCGTTGCCTTCTATTCTATCGCCCGTATCGATAAGTAGCAGGTCGGAGCCGTCAGCGTCAGCTCTATCATGCAAATGTTTGGCGAAGGAGACGTAGTCGCCCCAGTCGGCGGAGTATGATGGCCTAAGAAGTGTTAGGCCTCGAACAGAGACTCGATCTGGGCGTTGGATTGTTACTCCTGCAAGTGTCCACCCAGCCAGCCATGTATATCGGTTGTATGCAGGAAGTTAAGCTGTCCCCAAGGTAGCTCGCGCAGAGGCGCCGCAATGGGAGATGGCGCAGACGGTTGCGAGCATAGGGCGCCGGCAAATATTGTGGAGATAGTAAGGAACCTTTCAATCATGTTGGCTACAGCTACAGCAAGTTATATGATATTGGAGAGCCGCTTTACTGGCGCCTTGGATTGCGAAGCCACTCCGGGGGACTCGCCGATCACGGGTTACCTGGGCATCTGCCGGTCTGCCAAGGCGCTAATGGCGTCAAACGACCCGAATCGCGTTCCTTGTCACTTTTTCTCACAACCACAACATCACTCTTAGACGACTCCACCTTCCCCATCATCAGCATAAGTCTTTGCACTAAGAGTCACCGGCGTTTTCACTGCGCTGTTTCACGCGCGCGATCGTTTTCTTCTCCGCATCAATCCGCTCTTCCTGTTCCTACGGCTCCTCTCAGAGCTGCAACGTCACTCAGCTGACATTCTCCGTTAACCCCCGAATCCGCTCACCCAACTTTCTCGTTACGTCCATCAACTCCTGAACCTTCCATTCAAATTACAAGCCTTTGCAATGGCCCCCGCGACGGCAGGCCGCAAGTCTAGCAGAGTTGCGAATGCGGACGCCGCAAAACAAGTCAAGGCTGCTGCGGACGCGTCTAAGGTGAATAAAACTAGCGCTGCAAAGCCGGCGAAGAAGAACACAAAGAAGACCGCTGCATCAACCGCTCCCAAGGCAAACACGGGTGCGAAGCGTACTGTTACTGTGACTAAAGCAGCCACTGCTAAGGCTAAAGCTAGTAAGGACGTCGACGGTGAGTTTCGCCTTCATTCAATCCTCCGCTTTTCCCTCTACTGCCGTTCATTGTATATTTTGTTCTACTTTATAAATATGGTACTAATAGTTACAATAGAAACCTCAGTCAAGCGTGGCCGCCCGGTGAAAGAAGAGGCAAAGCCCACAAAGCAACCAGCTAAGACCACAAAGAAGCGCAAGACTCCGGACCAAGAAGATGCAGGCCCTAGCACAAAGAAGCCCAAGGTGGAGAAAGCCGAGAAAGTTGTCAAGCCAAAGGCCACCCCGAAATCTCGCTTGCCAAAGCTCAAGGTTATTATCAATCAACCTCGCTACACAGAAAAGGTGAATGTCTACGTCTTTGGCGAAGGTAGCAATGGTGAGCTTGGTCTCGGTTCTGCAAAGAACGCGATTGATGTCAAGCGTCCGCGTCTGAACCCCAACCTTCTTGCCGACAAAGTTGGAGTCGTGAAGATCGCGACTGGAGGCATGCATTGCGTTGCTCTATCGCACGATAACCAAATCTATACCTGGGGTGTCAATGACCAGGGTGCGCTTGGACGCGACACTACCTGGGATGATGCGAAGATGAAGGATGCGGATGACAACAGCTCAGACTCGGATTCTGACGATGACGATGACTCGGGAATGAATCCTCGTGAAGCTACGCCGACTGCCATCTCCCAAGAGGAGTTTCCGGCAGGAACCACTTTCGTCGATGTCGCTGCTGGCGATAGTATCTCCTTTGCACTGACTGATGACGGTCTTGTCTACGGTTGGGGAACCTTTCGCGTAAGCTCGCCAGTTATACTCCTTAAATAGAACTTTGTGCTAATCTTGTTACAGAAGAATGAAGGTATCTTGGGATTCTCCTCTGATGTTGAGGTCCAAACTCGCCCAAAGCTCATCCCACAATTGAGCAAAATTACCAACATCGCTTGTGGCGCTAATCATGTGCTTGTTATTGACAATGCACATAACGTATATGCCTGGGGTAGTGGCCAACAAAACCAGCTTGGACGTCGTCTCACTGAGCGTACCATGAAGACCGCTCTTGTGCCCAGCAAGGTCATATTCAATGACCCAAGCGACAAGAAGGCGAGCAAAAAGATCACCCACATCTCCTGTGGTGACTATCACACCTTTGCAATTGGTTCTGATAACCATGTTTGGGCCTTCGGCTCAAACAATTATGGCGAGACTGGTATTCCAGACAATGCTGGTACGGATAACGCCAGTCTTGTGACTCCCCAAATTGTCACTTCGCTAGACGGCAAGAACGTCAAGTGCATCAAGGGTGGTGCTCACCACTCAGTTGCTGTCACGGAAAACGGAGAATGCCTTGTGTGGGGTCGCGTTGATGGTTACCAAATGGGCATCAAGGTCCAAGACTTGTGCGACGATGATGTGATCAAGGATAAGAATGGGAATCCCAAGATTCTTACCGTTCCGGCGGCAATTCCTGGTAAGCTTGCTTTGCTCTATACAAAGCCATCATCCACTGACAGCACCTTAGGTCTCAGTCAGGTTGCTTGGGCCACCTGTGGCACTGACCATGCTATTGCAATCACGGAGCAAGGCCAGGCATACTCTTGGGGCTTCAGTGCCAACTATCAGACCGGACTGGGAACCGATGAGGACGTCGAAGTTGCGACTTTGATCGACAACACCGCCGTTAGAGGCAGGAAGCTGAACTGGGCTGGCGCCGGCGGACAATATTCCATCCTCACCGCATTAGCGGAGGGTGGAGAGGCACAAAATGCCTCAAATTCACAATAATGATCGTGAGAATTTGTGTGTGGGGATTCGGGGTTGATTGATGGCGCATCTTTCCCACACACCAACTGCTTGCGCCTTTCTCGAACACCTGGCTGCGCTTACTACACTACTACTACTATTCTTGCGATCTTCATCTGGCTGGCGGGATCCCACATTTGTTGCATTATGACGGCGCTTGCCTTTGCAAATTTGGTCTGCTGCGTTCCATCTTGTGTTTGGCTTTAACATTACCCTGGTTACCTTGTTTACGACTTGGCCTGCGATACAACATACTGCAGTCCTGTTAGCTTTCCTCATACCCATCTGCTTCTCTGGCGCGATTCTCTTTTAGCTCCGGCGGTCTTGTTGTTACTTTCACCCACCTCCTCCCAACCCTCAACGTCATCCGCATGCCTCTTCCCTATTACTACGGAATGGAGTCATAGCCTTCGGTAGTCCCCACCGCTCGGAGAGACGATCTTCCTTGAGTAGCAACCCTGCTCAATAGGTCGTCCTTTCCGGGCGGGAAGGTGGGCTGGGGGTTGTGTCTTCTCCGTTAGTGTTAGTGTTCATTCATGTCGGTTTGACCCCTCTGTCGCCCGTCTACGTCCCTCTAGATCGTCTTCCAACTTGTACTTGTCGGAACAAAATGGGTATTGCGTCATAGTTGTTTGCCTAAAATTCTGTCTCCCTGCCGGTTCCCCTAATGATCATATGTTTTTGAGCGTGGTTGTTTTTGGTTTTGCTTCTTTTGCATACATGTAACACTACTAGATGGATTCAGGAATCGGGACTGCCAGCCAGAACTTTGTAGCCAGCCAGGCAATAGCTTCAAAATAGTTCCAAAAAAAAGTTAAAATTCATTCGCTAGTGTATTTAGTATGTGACTGAGAACCTATCCCCTCGCTACTACGGAAACGGTTATTTTTCCCATTGCGCTATTGAACTCTGCGCAGTTAGGCCTTATCCTTACGAGGGAAATTACAAATAAACTGTGTTGCCTTGAGAGTTGGTAATCAATTTGGAAAGACAAGACTTCATTTTCGTTCACGCTGTAGTATTCTAGAGCCTTGAGTACAAGAAAAAACTCGATATTGACACTAAGTTTTATTCCCAAGCGCAACCCAGCTCAACGCCGCTTCAACAAGGTCCTGGGCCTCTCCGCTCAACATTAGATAAGCCTCAACGCCCGCCCTTTTCCTAAACCCCATCCCCCCAAACTTACAGAGCTACAAAAGGGGGGAAACCACCTCCTCACTACCGCGCGCTCCGCACCCACCCCACAACACCAACCGCATACCCAACCAGCCCACCAACCCGCTCCCGCTCCCGCTTCGCCTCCGCCTGCCACTCCCTCACCGCGGCAACGAGCCCCGCGTCGCGGATCGCCGTGCTGCCGTGCAGCCGCAGGAAGACGGCCATCCACGCCTGCACGAGCTCGTAGTCGCGGCGCTCGCGCAGCCGGGCCGTCAGCGCGCGCACGAAGGTCAGCAGCTCCGTGTACGGCGCCCTGTCGTCGAGCGTGCGGATGGCGATGTCGGCGGCGGAGGGCGCGAGGGTCGAAAGGTGCGCTAGGAGCGGGGTGTAGGATTCGGTTTGTGCGGCGGCGTTGAGGAGGGCGGTGAATTCGGAGGTGGTGGAGGAGCGGGAGGCGAGGGATGTGATTTTGGTGATGCGGGAGGCGGGTTCGGCGGTGGGTTGCGCGAGTGCTGTGGACGTTGATGGGTCGGCGGTGCTTGAGGGGTTTTGTTGGAGGGAGGGGAGGAAGAATGGAGCCTTTTCCGGGGCTTTGGGCGCTTCTTTGGGCTTGTTGCGTGCGCGGATGACGTCGAGGTGGAGGAGGTTCTGCCAGCGCGATTTCGGGACTAAGCTGAGCGTTGTAATGCGCTCGCTCAGCTGGTCTATTGATGGCGCTGCAATCTCATCATCCTCTTGTTCTTCTACTTCGTCGTCTTCTCCCGCGGCTTCAACAAGGCCTTCTCCACCTTCGCCAGAGGCGGTGGGAGCATCGATCTCTAAGATTTCTTTGTCGGTGATATGGCGAGTAGGGACATGTGTGAATAGTGTTCGGTTCGTCCAAATATGCACGCCGACACTGTCCTCCTGTGCTGTGGCGAGATATTCGCCTGTGTTGGAGAAGGCAAGAGCGGTGCAGGGACTGCGCAGCTTCATGGCATCAATGAAGTGGCCGGTTGGTAGATCCCAGACCTGTATAGTAGAATCAGACGATGCAGAAATGATCCAGCGACCATCATTAGAGAAAGTGAAGTCGATGGTCTGAATTTGTGAATGGGTAGAAGAGCTCCAGAGCTCACGGACAAGTTTCTTGGTTTCAATGTCGACAACCCGAATGGAGGAATCATCACAACTTAGCGCGATGAGGTCACTCGCGCGGTGATATCGCATGCCTGTAACTGAGGTCATGGGATACCAGTCGATTTCGTGGAGAAGAAGACCGGTTGAGAATTCCCAGAACTACATTTGTATTAGAGTTGGCGAAGTGTAAAATATGTAGGCAGTACTAACCTTGACCTTGCCATCTGCTCCACTGCTGATAACTGTTCTGTTGAGGCTATCTACTACAATTCCGGTAACAGCCTTGGTATGTCTTCCCTGTCCTTTGGCATACTTTTTAGGTCCGCCCAGAGCCGCGTCGAGCGCCATGTCTTCAGCTTCTTCTTGCTGGATTTTAAGTCTTTTTGCTTGGTTGGGTGTTAATCTAGCAGGAAACCTCTGTCTATGAATACCAGATTGGAGGTTGAACATATCGATGCTACCGCCTGCAGAGCCGATGAGAGCAAAGGTACCGCATGGTGAGATGGCAACGCTCTGCAATATCATATTAGACTGGCTTATCTTTGACCCCAGGAAGATTGTAGCAACTCACCTTGACCTCGGTGCCATCTCCCGTCTCAAAAGCCCATCGTCCAGCCCTTTTTCTCCCCCAGAACCATGTTCTAGCCATCTTATCGCCCTCATGGCTAGTAACCACGCTTTCCCAGCCAGCCAAACTGCCTTCTGTTGTTTGAGAACTTCCCTTCACCTTGTTAGAATTGTTCCAAATTCCAGTAACCCCAGGTGCTGCTCCTATGCCTCCATCACGATTGAGTGAACATGCCATACAGGTTATTCGGCTGGCTTTGAGGTCCTCAAGGCTGCTACTGGGGTCTAACGAAGCAAGGCCACCACTCAAGAGTCCCATCTTCTTCGCCTTTTTGCGGATATTACCTTGGCTAAGTTCTGCACTTTGACCATCACGGCGCAAGCTCCATCCCCACAGACTGCGATCTCGGCTCCCACTAAGTAGCCATTTACCGCCAGCATCAGCCCCATCGGCATCAGAGGGTAGAAACTGCAACGTTGAGATAGGTGCGGCGTGTCCACTGCGAGAATGCAGTATCCGCGGAATCGACGAGAAGGGCGTCTCATCAAATATCCATGTCTTCAAAGAGTTGTCTAGGCCGCTTGTCACGATCACCGACTGGCCAGCCAAAAACTCCACTCTGCTAATTCCGCCTCCAATGCCACCATCTACTGATGAGGGTGGATTATGAGCCCCACGCAGGACTCCCATCTTTCTACCACCACCATTAAGATCCCAGAACGTAACGTCTCCATCCTTGTTGCACGCCGTTGCCATTACGCCATCCTTACGACCATCTTCTCCAGCACCCAAGCCGTCTGTTCTGAATGATATCGACGTAATAGGCGATTTAGCTGAAGCACCAGCATTGACTCGTATTGATTGCTTGTCCATACGTACGTCATGAATAACAATGGGCCCGGACGCGTATGCGATAGCGAGAAGCGAAAGGGCAGGCGTCGGTTGAAGAGCAGTAACCGCTCCGTAGTTGGACGCATGCGGTAAGATGGAGTAGACCAGTTTGCCCGTGCTCAGATTCCATATCTCAACAGTACCGTCTTGCCTGCCCGCAAATATCTTATTTAAGTAGGTAGGCATGTTAGAAACCCCCCCTGAAAACATATTTGTCGGCGACCCGGCAAGAGTAGTGTAATGTTCGAAGGTTGACGACTTCCACACCTCAATTGTGGAGGAGCAGCAGCCCACTATCCATGCGCCAAATACTAGCAGTTGTTTGACATTCTCTTTCATGCCCCCCGAAGGTTGTTGTAATTCGTTTACTTTTTTTCCTCTCTTGAAAACCCATACGCCCCTCGTAGTTTGCGAAGTGTCCCCGCCCCATGCTGCCAATATCTGGCTTTTCCATGCCGCCGATGCCGTGACACATTCTGGGGTTTGGGGCCGCGTTATAAAGACCAAATTTAAACCCTTTTTCAAGTCGTAGGTCTGAAGGCACCTGCCCACCGAGGTTGTGATTTGAAAGGTAGTCTTGCCTAACGGTAAGGTTGTGAAAGGGACTTCTGTTGGTGAAACAAGCCCTACAGTCTTCGAGAATTAGCTGAAGGTTCAATTAGGCGCATTTAAGCATAAAATATGGCTTACTCTGAACGGCGCGAATATCTTTGGTCTATGGACTCCCCGCTGAGAGCCATTCGTAGAGGTAACATTGAGCTTTTGGCGCTTTATTACAGGCCCCTCCGTAGATATCTCTGGCCTTACAGCGGACGGCATATCCGTTCTCTAGCTAATTCTAGAGAGTTTGAGGTGCGCAAGCAAATATTTGGGATGTCCGCTAAGCTTGTAACTCAAACTTGCGATGGAGCTTTTCGCAAAAAAAAGATCCTAGGCTCAGATCAGATCAGCTGATTAGATTGATTAGATTGATTGTAGATTAGATGTCAGGAAAAATAAACTTCAAGCTAGCGTCAATTGCGGCAGTTGGAATTTTCAACCCACGGAAAAAGCAAGTGCCCACCCCCCGTCCCGCCCGTATGCGCAGGCCTTACGGCGTGGGATTTCGACGCTTATGGAGCAGCTCGTTAGGACTTCTAGCGGCGAGAGCGCAAGGTCTTGGAGGTCATCTCACCTCCTCCCTCCCAGCCCCTCTCTAGTGTCAAGTAGGAAAGCTCGATCAACCGAACCAGACATAACCAGCCGCAATGTCGAACGAGCCAGCATTTCCATGCCCCCGCCGGCTTCTAAGTCGGCTGCGCGCCAATTCCCTTCTCGACGGCTTTCCAAGGCGTCTGACAATGGCATTGTAAGCGCTGGTGTGCGTCAAGGAGACCTTGAAACTGACAAAGTTGAAAATGGATCTGCTGTCGATGAAACCGACACAACACCAACATTGGAAGGCTCACACAGTGCGAGCTTATCCTCCGCTCATGCCCTAATGCTACCCGATACCGCTTTCCGTCAGCCAAGACCTGATGGGGATACTGAATCGAATCGCATGTCCTTTTCCTCATTATATTCTGCTGGCTCTGCCGTATATAACGGACCAAAAGGCTTAAGTGGAACCAGCTCAATTGCGGGATCAGAGCCTGAAGGTATGCAAGCACTCTAGCAATCTAAGCCGTTGAAACCCTAACAAAGGCTTTAGCTAGGATAGAAGGACCTTCACACGGTACGACAACCGCCACGTCCTCCTTATCTGTAACAACGTCAAGTCAGAATGGAGGCCTGGGGCTTTCGCCCTCTCAGATCTTGTCCCCAAGAGACCAGCAAACCCATAGTGGATTACCTCCGACGCCCAATCTCGGGACTACACCAATTTCCATTACATCGCAGCCGGGGCAGCCCACCAGATCGCTAAATCACCGGAGATCGAGAAGCAGGACAACTACCCAGAGAAGAGTAAGCTGGAGCACTGGGGCAAGTAGCAGCCCAGGGAGTAGGGATGCAAGGGATCTGGGACCTAAGAAAGTGTATAAGGGCATAATTGGAGTGTGTGCCTTAGAGTCCAAAGCACGAAGTAAACCGGCCAGGAATATCTTCGGGAAGCTTATCGAAGAATTTGAAGTCAACATATTCGGTGACAAGATTATCCTTGATGAGGAAGTAGAGAATTGGCCCGTTTGTGACTTCCTAATATCCTTCTTCTCAGACGGATTTCCGCTAGACAAAGCAATTGCTTATGCTCGGTTACGAAAACCTTTCTGCGTCAATGACTTGCCAATGCAACAAGTGCTCTGGGATCGCCGTCTATGCCTCAGAATACTTGATAAGCTTCATGTTCCTACTCCCAAGAGAGTTGAGGTCAATCGAGATGGCGGTCCAACCCTGCCATCTGCCGAATTCGCCAAGTCTCTATACGAGAGGACCGGAGTGAGGCTTCCAGGACCTGAAGATGGGACTGGAGGCGGAATACCGCCCCCGCAGAAGGTCGAAATACTTGATAATGGTGATACCATAAGCGTTGATGGTGTTCAACTGACAAAACCCTTTGTGGAGAAACCGGTTAGTGGCGAGGACCATAATATTAATATCTACTTCCCCAAGAAACATGGCGGTGGTGGCAGAAGACTTTTCAGAAAAGTTAATAACAAGAGCTCGGAAAAAGATGATTCGCTAGATGTTCCTCGGTCTATCACCGAACCTAAAAGCAGCTACATCTACGAGCAGTTTCTTCATGTTGAAAACGCTGAAGATGTCAAAGCATACACAGTCGGCCCTAAGTTTTGTCACGCTGAAACAAGGAAATCACCTGTGGTTGATGGGCTTGTCAAACGCAATCCTAGTGGCAAGGAAGTTAGATATGTTACAAGACTCACTCCAGAAGAGTCTATAATGGCATCAAAGATTTCAGAAGGGTTTGGCCAAAGAGTGTGCGGATTTGATCTTCTCCGAACGGGTGATAAGAGCTATGTTATCGACGTTAATGGATGGAGCTTTGTGAAGGACAATGAGAGCTATTATGACACAGCTGCGAAAATTCTAAAAGAAATGTTCTACAAAGAGATTCAACGTAGGGAAAGGAAAGAGGGCAAAGCCCCATCAGCTGAAGCCGACGAGCAGAGTACGGATAATAACCGGGCCACGACCCCTCGTAAAAGCACAACCTCCAGCCATCGATCCACACTGAAAGGAATCTTTAAATCACCAAGTATGTCTAGAATAGCTGCGCATCACCCCCACTTGCCTGGCCGAAATCATGGTCAAGGCAATGCGTCTTCACCAGATGCTTCTCTTAGCACTACTCCTATAACATCTTCCCCGAGCCTTGAAAAGCCTTACGCTGTTCCGTCAACGAGCGTGCCAATGTCGCAGCCCGATCTACTCCTTCCACCTGCTATGCCCGACAAGGATCTTGAACTTGATACCAGGGCCTCACACTCGGACGATCAGATAGTGGCTGTCCCGCCACCTGCTTCTAAAGCACAGTGGAAGTTGAAGGGATTGGTGTCTGTTGTTAGACACGCAGATCGAACGCCAAAACAAAAGCACAAGTACACATTCCACACAAAGCCGTTTGTTGATTTATTGAAAGGCCATCAGGAAGAAGTCCTCCTTATTGGTGAAGCTGCTTTACATAGCGTCAGTGAAGCAGTTAAGGTGGCCATAGAAGAAGGGATTGAAGATCCCAGAAAGCTGCGAGAACTGAGGATTTACCTAAATAAGAGAGGGGCATGGCCGGGAACGAAGGTGCAAATCAAACCTATGTTCCGTAAGAGAAAGAAGGACGAACTTCCCCCAGGTGTGTCAGTTGAGTCCTCTCCAGAGATGGACAAGAAAGAGGTCAAAACATTGACCCCAACCAAGGCACCAAGCCCCCTGAATGAAGGAGAATTGTCCCCCAATTGGACCCAGAAGAGAAGTGATTCTATGTCCGGTGTGACATTATCACGGATTTCTGCAGTCGAAAACAATCTGATCCTGGACAAACTGCAGTTGATTATCAAATGGGGAGGGGAACCAACTCACTCGGCTCGATACCAAGCCCAAGACCTAGGAACGAATTTCAGAAACGATCTTCTTCTTCTCAACCGAGAAGTCCTGGATAATGTGTCTGTATTCAGTAGCTCCGAGCGACGAGTGACAACAAGTGCTCAAATATTTGCCGCTGCCTTCCTCAACCAAAAGGAGTTTCCAGCCGATCACATTGAGATCCGGAAAGACCTTCTGGACGATTCGAACGCAGCGAAGGATGAGATGGACAAGGTCAAGAAGAAGCTCAAGACGCTCCTGCGTGAAGGAAATAAGGCGCCTCCTCGGTTTGCTTGGCCGAAGGAAGACGTACCAGAGCCATATCTTGTCGTTAGACAGGTGGTTGATCTAATGAAGTTCCATCAAAAGGTCATGAATTACAACTATAAGAGAATCGAGTACGGAGCCGTATCGTCTTTATCAGCAATTAACAGTCCTACATTAGAAGGCCCGACGGATAATGGGCAAACAGCCGGCGCTCTATCCCAAGCCACAACCGTAGGTGCGATCCAGGCTCGATGGTGTTGTGGGGAAGGCCCCGAATTGTTCAAAGAGCGCTGGGAAAAACTTTTCAAAGAATTTAGCGATGCCGACAAAGTTGATCCGAGCAAGATTTCGGAGCTTTACGATACCATGAAGTTTGACGCACTACATAATCGGCAATTCCTTGAATGGGTTTTCACACCTGACGCAAGCTTTCTGGACGAGGACGCTATTGTAGACAGCCCTTCAAAGACGTCTCCAGTTGATTCTAAGATCAAGAAACACCCAAGCTCTGCTGATTTGAAGGCTAAACCGGAACCTAAAGACCAGGGGGCTGCGGAAAAACCAGAGAAACCTAGCGTCGCACATCGGATGGGCTTCCGACGTCGATCAGAGATTGCGCCTGCTCCTCTCAAAATCACTCCCCCTGTCTACCCACACGAATCATATTTCACACTTTATACTGGTGTTGGAAATGCAGCGTCGAAGGGCAAGGTGGATGCCCGACTAATCCAGTTGCGCGAAATGTATCGACTTTGCAAGGTGCTTTTCGACTATATTGGGCCGCAAGAGTATGGAATTGATAATAATGAGAAGTTAGAAATTGGTCTTCTAACATCACTGCCTCTACTCAGAGAGATTGTTGAAGATCTGGAAGAACTCCAAGCATCAGATGGTGCTAAGTCATTCTTCTATTTCACCAAGGAGTCACATATTTATACCCTGTTGAACTGCATTCTTGAAGGTGGCATCAAGGCCAAGATTGAGCGCAACGCCATCCCAGAACTTGATTATCTTTCCCAGATAGTCTTCGAGCTATATGAATCACAGAACACAACACCAGATAACGAGCCGAACACCTTCAACTACAGTATTCGCATCTCACTCTCCCCTGGCTGCCATGCCTTCGCCCCACTTGACATGTGAGTTTTAAGTGCCTCGATATTTATCAAAACCAACCTGCTGATTAACAACCTGCTAGACAACTTGATTCCAAGCATATGATTGGATTTTCGCCTCGCCGGAGCCTAACGGCGCACCACGACTGGAAACAAGTTCTGGAAACTCTTCGCGCGAAGTTCCATACGTCAGTAACTCATACTTTGCCAATCAATACGCATGCTGACCTTGCGCTAGTGTCAAACTACCTAAGTCTTTCGTTGCCATAAATCTTTCGGAAAAAGTACCAGATGCCTTTTCGGATGAACAGCAGAATGATAATGATGCCGATATGCGTTTACCGCCACCAGCTTTAGATGATCAGTAACGTTCCCTAATGATCTACGCTCGTTATGTTGGTAATTTGACACGATGGGATTGCGTATAAAATTGATATGAGGGCCGAAATTTCCTATTTTCGCGTTGAATTTAACAGCCTACTGCAAGAAGAAATAGCGGCACGGGAGGCTTTAGTTAATGTTTAAATGAATGATTATCGACTAAAAGATTAGCAATCTGATCATCCGATAAGCACACCAAAGTGACACTCAAGCCCAAGCCAATGCAATATTTAGACTAGCTTCGACTAGCCATGAGTAAAGGCTTACACGGCCCATTTACGGTTTGAAGATAGCACAAATAGGCGCTGACTAATAGTGCAAATGTCCTATTTACGGTAGTCTAGATCTACTAACGGCACTTCTTTAGCCCTATGCTCGGTACATATTTTAACTCTTCTTCGAACCTCCTTTTCCGGTACCATAGACAATAAATCCGAAAATTATTTAGGCGCCAGCTCCGCCATATACGTAAAATCGGCAAGTTTCCCATCCTAAAGCAGGTTTACCACGCGCCCTAATAGCAGTAACATCCCATACTCCATTCACCATTCCATGTACCAAAATCGCGACTAAATGCCCATTACTCGTCCTCATCGTCCTCATCTTCTTCACCCTCCTCACTCTCCGCATCCCCATTTGTCACTGTCACACTCCTACTAGAGCCAGCAGTGGGTCTACGGGCCGCACCACCGCCCCCAGTCGCCGCTCTCTCGCCAACGAAGTCTCGACCGGTCCACTCGGCCCTGCAGCGCGGACAGCGGCGATTATCCGGCTGCGAGCGGAAGAAGTGCTGGGTGCAGATATCGTGCAGACGGCACGGGCAGTCGCGATTCGAGCAGCGCTGACCCTGCGCGGCGTCAGCCAGCGAGTCAGGAGGTCAATTCATCAGCCCATCAGTCCACCAGCCCACGAATCCTTCACAGCAGCTCTCTCATGCAGCCCTCCCCCCAAATCCGCAGCCCCCACCTCAGCGACCCCCCCAACCCCCAGAAAGCAGAAAAAAAAAACCACAAACCACTCACCACAGTAACAATCTCGCGACAAGCCTCACAATCCCGAATCCTC
>KV748792.1:27128-41393 GCA_001692915.1 Glonium stellatum | reverse complement strand
TGCCGTCTGAGTCGCTTACTGAGATAACATGGAAAGTAGAGCGGCGCGGCGACTTACTACCACAGTTAGGCCAAAAGGTGAGCCAGATCTATCTTCATCATAAGACGCCACCTAGCGCATTCCTTTGGGATTTTGGTGCTGTTGTATTCAGCGAGATTACTTTCCAGTGCATAGTTTTGCTAATTCTTACCTCCAGGAAATATGTCGGCAGCACTTCATGAATATGTCGAGTAGCCCAAAAGAGCTATGTATAAGCAGCACTTAGAGTAGGGTAAGAGGGATTCAATTATCAATAACGCTTCGATATCTACCATGGATACCATATTTGAGAGATAGTATTCAGCCGTTGTAGATATTTTGCTTTTGAGTTTTCTTTTCCTTCCACATGGCTTAGAGCATTAAATACTTTACGCAATATCAATAAAGTCTTATAGGTATGGTCAAGCTGGGTGATTCGATCGGCTGGATTTGCGGTAGAGTCACCACGTAAACTGAGATTAACGCGGACTGTGCGTTTGTGCATTGTTTTTAAGTATGAGAGATCTTTGGGTGGTGGAGGAGATAGGCACGATACGCGTTTTGCCAGCGTGACCTCGTTGTACGAATTTAATGGAAAGGTAAGCTAAAGTAACGAAGGTAAGGTGATGCAAAGAGAATGGAAGAGTCGAAGTTGGTTTAAACACGAGTGCCAGCCTTGGAGAAGTTTAATGCACGTGATAACAGGGTGAACTAGGGTATCAATGTCCACGAAAGAGACATAGATATAGTGCTACGCAAATGATAACGTCTAGAAAACCATAATGGATCTAGAGGCTTCTTTCACCTCCCGTACATATGCATTACAATAGTGTCATTTTGTTAATACTCGTTTCTGAAACATCACTTAATTTTAACTCTTTATGTACACTATAAATTTGGCATCAGGGTCATCAACACGCCTCAACAAGACGCGAAATGGGGTATAACGCCAATCATTTCGAGAATACCGAGAAAAGAAAAACAGAACAGAACAATTTAGCCGCCGTTAAAAAAAAACCGCTTCAGGTTATGACCTACACAGCTCGGAGTAAGTCGCAGAGCATATTACACTGATTCTACTAGAGGTCCAAGAGAAGCTAAACCTTTTCCTCTTGCTTCTTAGGCTCAACGGTTTCTTTGTCTTGCTCATCATCCTACGGTTCTTCAGCGGCGGTATCAGTTGCCTTCTCGGTGGCATGCCCGTTGATTTCTTTTGGCTCTTCTTTAACAGCCTCCTTGGATTGTTCCTGCAGACACTCTAGCTTCTCCTCGGCGTCCTGCTTTGCCTTAAGCGCTAAGGTAAGCTTTTCATCCGCCTCTTCTTTCTTACTCTCGATTTCTTTAAGTTCCTTTTCAAGGTCGTTCAGGCGGTCCTGACTTGCTTTCGTGGCTTCGGTGGCGGCAGAAAGCTTCTCCTCAAGTTCCTCTTTTGCCGCTTCAGCGGCTTTAAGTTCATCTTGACCCTTGGAAATCTGCTCATCAGCCAATCGTTGGGAGTCTCCAAGCCTCTTTTGAATTTCATTCGTGGCGGTTTGAAGAGTCTCGACTTGTTTCTGGTTTTCTGCAGCCCTATCCTTGGCAGCCTCAAGCTCACCTAAGAGTTTTGATTTCTCCGCAGCACTGTCCGCGGTAGCCTTCTCAGCAGTTTCGGCAGAACTTCTTGCAGCTTCAAGCTCAGATTGTAATTCAATTACACGATTGGCCTCCTCTTTAGTTTTTTCAAGCACTGCTTCGGTCTCTTTTGCCGACTGCTCGGACGCTTCGAGTTTTTTTTCTAGGTCAGCCTTGGCTGCTTCAAGAGTTTCGACTTGCTTCTTGTTCTCCGCACTTGTATTTTTCGTAGTTTCAAGCTCGGCTTGTAATGCAGCCACACGAGCAGCTTCCTGTTTCGCTTCTCCGAGTGCGACTTCAGCATCTTTGGCTGATTGTTCGGCGGCCCCGACTTTCTTTTCCAGCTCATCCTTACCTGTTTGGAGGACTTCGATTTGTTTCTCACTCTCTGTGATTGCAAGTTTTGCCGATTCAAGTTCAGCTTGGAGTTCGCCAATACGGCTCGCTTCTTCCTTGGCCTTATCCAAGGCAGCTTTAGTTTCCTGAGCATTCTTGGTGGCGGCTTCTAAGTCTTTCTCAAGCTGATCCTTGTGCTTTTGTAATTCCTCGAGTTCACTAATGCGAGTAGCAAGGCTATCTTTTGTTTCTTGGTGGCTGGACTCCGCCGCTTTCAGAGCCTCTTCCGCAACAGTAACTTGTTCTTTTGACGACCTCTGCTCCTCCTCGAGCTCGGTGAGCCGTTTGGCTAATTCATCTCCCCTCGCCTTCACATTCTCGGATTCCTCTAGTGCCTGTTCAGCAGTCGCCAATTGAGCCTTGATGCCTTCATGTTCCGCTCGAATTTTATCCAGATCCTCCAGGGACGCCTTGTGCTCCATCTCAAGCTGCGCAATCTGTGTTGTCAACTCGTCTACTTTTCCTTGAGCGCCTTCGGATGCCTTCATCGCCTGTTCCAGGGTGTTTAGTTGGGCTTTTATGTTTTCATTATCCGTTTGCGCTCTGCTTAAATCTTCTTCTCTGGCCGCTAAATCATCTATTGCCTTCTGATGACTGGCCTCCGCGGTTTTTAGAGATTCTTCTAATTCAGCCAAGCGTGCTTGATGGTCTGTATTTGTTTTTTCAAGCTCCATTATGATGATCTGGTGTTTGCTGTTAGTCTTCTCGAGATCCTCTTTGGCAGAACCGAGAGCATCTTCAAGCTGCGATTTTGCATCCTGATGGTTACCAATGGCCCTCTCGAGCTCTGATTTTGTTATCTCGTGATCGCTGATCGCCTTCTCCAGTTCTGATTTGGTAGCCTCATGTTCACTACTGGCCTTGTTGAGTTCTTCCTGAGTGGATTGGTGTTCTGCGTTGATCCTTTCCAGTATCTCTTTCGTCATTTGGTGGTCAGCGTGAAGTTTTTCAAGCTCTTCTATCTTAGCTTGATGTTCAGCAGTAGCAGTTTCCAGTTCTTCCTTAGTAACTTGATGTTCGGTAATAGCCTTCTCGAGTGCCTCTTTTGTAAGCTGATGGTCAGAATCAGCCTTTTCGAGTTCGTCCTTCGTAGCTTGGTGTTCGGCTTTAGCATTTTCCAGCTCCTCTTTGGTACTCTTAACGGCGTCCTCAGACAACCTTTCTAGTTCTTGTTTCATATTTTCGTGGTCCGCAAGGGCCTTTTCTAGCTCTGCTTTCGCGGCCTGATAATCTGCGTTGGCCATTTCCAGTTCAGCCTTCATAGCCTCATGATCGCTATTGGCTTGTTCGAGGTCTGTCGTAAGTTGAGTAATCTGTTTCTGACTATCCTCGAATCCTTCCGTGGCAGTTGTAACGGACTCCTTTGTTTTTTGGTGCTCCTCTTCGGCCTTTGCTAGAGCTTGTTCCAGTTCCGATTTTTGGGCAGTAATGTTCGCAAATTCGGATTCCTTGGTTTCGAGGTCGGACTTGAGCTGTAGTACCAAGTGCTCATTTTCTTCCAACTTGCCAGCAAGCTCATGGTTTTGCGCAGTAACGTTGGCGATTTCTGCATCCTTGGCTTCAACATCGGTTTTGAGCTGCGTGATCATCTGTCCACTCTCTTCCAGCTTGCTGGCTAGTTCATTATTTTGTGTTGTGATGGCGGCGATTTCGATATCCTTGGCTTCCATAGCTGACTTAAACCCAGATTCTGCGTCAGCACCGGCCTCTAGCGTTTTGACAAACTCATTTTTTTGATTTGTAAGGCTAGCAATTTCAACGTCCTTGGAGTCAAGTTCGGATTTGAGCTGCGACGTTGACTCAATACTTTCTTCGAGTTTTTTCACCAACTCTTGATTTTCAGCCGTGAGCCTGTCTACTTCTTCCGTCGTTGATTTCAAGGAGAGTTCTAATTGTTTGATTAATTCGATCTTTTTACCATGGTCTTCAGTCATTGAGGCTAGCGATATACGGGTATCCTCGTGTTCGGATTCGGCAGCTTTCAAAGCGGAGGCTAGTCGTTCGTGCTCACCGACAGAAAGATCTCTAGACTTTTGAGCCTCAAGGAGAGCCTTTGCAGACTCTTCTTTCTCCAGGTTGTGTAATTCTGTCAACTTATTTTGAGCGTTCTGGGAAGCTTCTAAGAGCTTTTGCACTTCCTCGAGTTGCTCAGCAAGGGATTTGTTCGTTTGCAAGGCCTCATCAAGCTCTTTTGATGAGCTCTCCCTGTAAGATGTATTGTCTATCATATGTTTTTCGATGTCGGCCTTTGCTGCTTGTAACTCAATACTAGTGGCTTCTAGTTCAGCCTGAAGCTCTGAGACCTGTCCTTCAAGATCTGACTTGAGAGCCTCATGAGCTGCTTGAGTGTCTTCTAAAGCCTTCGAGGATTCTTTTTGGTGAGTTGTATTCTGTTCAACGGCATTTGCGTGAGCGTTCCTGATGGTTTCCAGTTCAGCTGTGAGGATCGCAATCTCGGCTTTGAGAGAGTTTAGCTGGTCATTAAGCTGAACTTGAGTGTTTTCCAACAATGACTTAGAAGCTTCGGCATCTTGCTCTAATTTCGCGATAGTTTGTTGTAACTCACTGACTTGAGTTTCAAGGTTCTGCTTTTGGCTTTCGACTTCGCTGAAGGCAGATTCCCTTTCCCGAATAGCTTCCTCAAGCTCAGTGACTTTTTGGTGAAGAGTCGCATTCGCAGCTTCCAATTCTGATATTCGTGATTGGATGGATATCAACTCGCTTTTGAGAGTATCGCGCTCGCTGGATACTGAACTCAAAGATTTTTCGTGATTGCTCCTGAGCGTTTCCTATGATGGTGTTAGAAGTTGTGCTACTCAAGAGGTTTGGATTATAGTCTAGATACGGTGTCGCCGATGTATAGGACAGCGGGGTGGCCGTTGACCGACGACCGCAGGCCTCGCTTGTTGTATGGCGTTTAAAAGCTGTACTCACCAACTTCGTTGTAAAGTCCCGCTCACATGCCGACCTCACTACACTTCTCTCCGACTCTCTTGCCTCTTTGACCTGCTGCACAACAACGGAAACCATGTGATCTTCTAGCGTCTTTTTTTCCTGATGCAAAGCAGATTGCTTCTCTTCGAAGTCGACTCTGACGGCTTCCGACTGTCGTTCAAGATCTTCAAACTCTATATTTTGAGAGGCAATAACTTTGTTAGCCTCCGTGAGTTCCTCCTGGCATTTTGCTAATCGCGCCTTGAATTTCTCTAACTGTACAGGTAGAGGCTCATCCTCTTGTGTCTCTGGCGGAGCGGGTGCTGCAGTGGGGGTCTCGACTGTTTTCTCGATGGCTGTTTCGGAGGTGGGAGTATCTGGAGGAGCTGTCGCTGGTGAAGCGGTGTTTGGAGGAGTCGGCTCCGGGGCAGATGGACCACCAAAGAAATAATTATATGCTCGACGCATGCTGTTGGATCGTTTGGGAATTTTTGGGCGTGAAGAGCTGGTTGATGCTCGAGGTTCCCTGGAGCTGGTGGACGCTCGGGGTTCTCGGGAGTCGTTATCGTTTGGGTCAAGCACGGTCACCGGGGTGATGCTGTTGCCGCGCTTGTGTTGGGGAGGAGGGGGATTGGCCAGCAATTTCCTGCGGGCTTTTTGGGAGCCTGCGTCGATATCGGCAAAGATCTGCTTTGTCTCTCGTGTGGATGATCTAGTGTTGTTTTTAGTTGAGGTGAGGGGAAGAGAGAAGGATTTGGAAAGTACTCATAGCTGGAGCGGCTTCTCCCAAAGCTCGGCATGATGAACGGCGAGCACAAATTTTTTTGGGGCGAATATAGAGGCTTATCAAGCGAGACTTTGCGGTGAGGGCTTGGGTTTTGAATAGCTTTTATGTCTGAGAGCACAACTCAACATTGGCATGGCGAAGCTCGACAAGTTCCAATCAGAGGCCGACACGCTGTAGCACCCGAGTCGTGTGAGAACAAAAGATGTGAGTCGACCAATGCAAGTAAGAGCAGGAGCGCCCTTTTTCAGGACAGCGAATGAACATTGATGGGGGGAAGCGCGCATTGTTTCGACGTGAAGTGGCTCGGCGATCAGACGTTTGAGTAAATACATGGGTGGTATAGCAGCAAGATGTACGGCTTATGCGAACACTGGAAGTGTGTACATGTCTAGGGTCGGATTAAGCTCTTGTGGCTCTGGTCCCTCGCTCCTGCTGCAGGGACTCCCGGCGCTGTTTCCTGTCATTTTGCCTAGCGCTTCAGAAAGAACTCAGGCCGGGAGTATCCTGTCTTTGAGGATTGCTTGCGACGAGGGAGCTATGGACGGCCAATTCCTGCCCAACAGGTTGGCGGTAAGCAGACGAAGGCGTAATCCCACTATGCCGCTCATGCCGAGAAGCGCTGTCTGGCTGGATGCGTTGTTCATGCTGCATAGTCCGCGATGAGGTTGGTGCGTTGGCTATGGAAAATTTGAGACAGGGGATCTTCTCGGCGGTATCGTGACCAATACGACAAGACTGCTTTTGCTGCCTTATTCCGCTCAACATCAAGCTACTTGAGATAAATTGGGCCCGAATTCATAACGCGGGACTTCAATTGGGCGGGGCATGGCGTAGGCACATGTTTTTGGGCTTGATGGAACCAAAACACTGCTTGATTATAATATTCTGGTTGGATGTAGTCAAGCGATGAACAGGACACCGAATCCTCCTCTGCATGCTTGTCCCTTGCCGCGGGTTTCTTCGAATATTTGAACTTGTAGTCAAGAGAAGTCCAGATACGCCCAGCTTTAAACGCGAACGCCGATCACATTCTAAAAGTATGCTATCGTTCATGACCAATCTTTGGATGACATCCACATGTACAAAAGTTCCAAATGGCTTAAGTCCATCGATCCGCTCTTGTCCAAATAGCCTAGACCCAAAATCTATTACGTGTCTCACGCACGCTTGAACTTCTCAAGACCCGAATTCCACCAGGAACGCCTTGTAAATGCATAATGAGTAGGTAGGAAGGAAAAAGGAAAGCCGTCTCTTGGCGTGCATTCCAAAAACTGCTGGGGCGCATATCTATGCCATACACCAGCATTGACAGATTATAGAGGAAGAGCAGAGAGGGAACATATGACTCTTGGAGAGAAGCAATCACTGACACCATGAACATCACCACGAATAAACACGAGGTGTGTGGGATTGGATTGAGTAGAAATGGGATGCAGGCAGTGGGCAGAGGGCAATGGGCATGAGCTTTTGCCTTGTCAAACAGCTGACAACTTATAACCGCTGAATGCCGGTGACCACAGCCTTATAGCCCACTGCTATCTGTGTGCCTACGAACCCAATTCCTAACCCTCGTATTCCCTGAGAGATGTAGTGTTAGTATCAGGGCTAAGGATATGTGACGAGCGTCACCGGGGAGCACCAAACAAACCCCTCCGGATTCTCTCGCTTATGCTTCCACCACTTGCTTCTGTAGTCGCAGGTGACGAGCTCTGCTGATCATTAGGGCTAGGTTGTTCTGCCTGCTGCTCATGTTCTCTCTGTTGTTCTCGGGTCTCAGGAACCAAGAAATGATCTTCTGCGGTTCCAGACTCAACAGTGCCGAAAGAGCCCGGGATTTGAGGAGTTGGATTTGGGGATGGGACAGAGCGGTTCGATGGTCCACTGCTGTCACTAGCTGCTCCCTGTAAAGTTGAGGTAGTGTTCTCATCGTGTTTACTTCGATCCATAATCCCTTTCCGACAATGCGGGCATGTGTCATGCTCTCCTAGCCACATTCCCACACACTGTTGGTGAAACCAATGATGGCAAGGTAGCTCAGTCACCTCATCACCTACATTGACCTCGTCCATGCATATGCTGCATTCAGCACGGCCATCTGGCCCAAGCATTTCCACAGAGACCTTTTTCTTCGGCAGAGCAGCGATAGCTTCAGCAGTAGCGGGACCTGGAGCATTCCCCGTGGCGTTCTGCTCCATGAGCTGTGAAATTATTCGGTCTAGAGCTTCTTGGGTGTAGACAAAGTCGCCATGGTGTGCGAGGTCAGGATTGAGCACCGCGGCAAAAAGGGCAGCCAGAGGATTCATCTGAGGCGGTTGACCAGGCTGTCCGGGCTGTGTCCCTGGAGTTCGTTGCCCAGGATGGTCCCCCAGGGCACCAAAAAGACTAGCGAGAACACTAGATGAGTGTTAGAGCATGATGAAGTTCATAAAGAGGTATTTGAGGACTTACTTGTTGAGATCATCTACGGGTTCAAGATGTGCATGGGGATGATTAGCATCTCGGGGGACCAAGCGTGCAGTTTGATGATATGTAAAGCGATGCCCACCAGGAATATCCTGTATTCGCGGTCCTCCTTGTGTCTGGGCCGAATTAGGAGACGTTCCCGGACTCTGTTGGCCGCCTTGGGTCTGGGTTTGCTCTCCCTGGGATTGACGTTGACCAGATCCCAGGCCAGCTCCTAGGTTATTCCCCACTATGCTCTGAAGCATAGTAGCAAAGCTGTTTATGATTGGATGCTGTGGGTCGTGGGTATCGTTACCGGCCTCATTCCCACGGCGTGGTGAGGGAGAGTAAGTCCGGTAAATAGTACCGGTAACTGAGAAATTACCAGGGCCTGTCTGCGTCCAACGTATTTGGCCAATATCGCCATCATCTGGGTCTGGCGTTTCCCTCCACGGACGGTGGTCGTGAAAAGGGTTTTGGCGGGGTAGTTGTAGGAAGCTGGGTTCTTCTTCATCTTCATCATCAGCCATGCGATCACTCCTAGGATCATGCTCTGGCTCAATCTACATTTTCGTATCGTGTTAGCCGGACTATTTCCTCCACTGAGTGAGTTATTTTTAGGGCAGGTCTTTGCCGCCAGCGAAGAGAGAACAAGGAGCCTAGGCTGATAAGGTGATGTCTTTAGGAGGCAACTGAACAGACGTACAATTTCTGTGAAATCGGATTGACATTCTGGACATGTCAAACCATGCTCATCTCTATAGTATTCGTTTTCGCATACGTGACAGAATACTAAGTCTCGCTGCGGGGATGGCTGCGTCGACTGTTGAGGTAATGGGTCCATTTCGTACGGTTAGGTATTTAGAGTTGCGAAGAGCGAGAGAGATGTTGAAGAGTGCTGATTAGGAAGTGTGACTGTGTAAACGAGCACCTAGATCAACAACTATCCTCACGAGACCGACTGTGAGGGTTAGAAACACCTTGGCACCGCAGCTGTTGGAGAACACTTCGTCATGCGCCTTTCGCTAATGACCGGAGATGTTGAATATGGCAAGCCAACCAGCAGGAATGTGTAGGGCGACGCTCGAGATGTAGAATGATTATGCAAGGTGCGGAAAGGGAGCGGGTGGTAGATATGTGAAGGATATGCGTCTGAAGCGGCAACTTTGTTGGTGTGGTCAGACCGCAGAACTGCCGGTGACGTTTCTCTCGATGATCCGGACTAGGATTCGCCGAAGTTCAGCCCAGGCCACAAGCTGCTCTCGCTGGGAGGCTTTAGGTATCTAGGAGGGGGTGGAATCGTTGTCTGCTTCGAATATAAACTTCGTCTTAACAGAAAGAAGCCGTGCCTAATTGTGCTGTGACTCTAATTGCTTGATCTTGCCTTGAGTTACTATCATTTCTAAAAATGCCTTTTCTTTAGGTTTCCATAGCGTTCTATATCATCTCAGCTCCGTGCACATCGCGCAAACAAAGACTGGTAAAGCCCCAAACAGTCGGAATCATAGCTGGCATTACTTATTTCGGCATATGTAAATGCACGACTTTGACAATCGCTGAAGAGGTCAGTGGTGATACAAGTGCATATTTAACTGCATAGGAACCCGCCCGCTCAAACGCCAGCACCCATTGCATAGCCATTTTCTCGCTATGGTGCACGCGTGAACCATCACCTACCTCCTCCTACTGCCCTTGAATAGCATGCTCCCAACGATTCCAGCTGCGACTGCAATCCCTCCTACAATCGCGACACCTACCAAACCCTCTTTGGCCACCCTGTCATCAATAAGACTCTTTAAACTGCCTGCCTGCAAGTTTGCTGGTTCAAGGTCTAGCAATAGCTCGTTGTATCTTCTTGCCTCGGCATAGTTGCCAAGTTTGTAATTTCCAAGTGCCAGATAGTATAAGCATTCTCTTCGACGTTCAGGGGAGTTGCGGAAAATCTCTGATAGTAGCCGAACCCCTTCTTGTTGTTCTTGGCGGTTATTCGATTTTATGAGGCCCTACAGGTGAATTATGAGCTGACTGTATGGCCAATGATATGCTGTTAGGTAGTCGTACCCAAGCGTAATTGAATTTTGTTTGTAGGCCTACATAGTCGCCTTCTTTCTCATACTGTGCCCGTAACACTTGTAACTCTTCGGGTTTAAGAGGACTGGATTATGATCAGAGCTCAGAACAGCCATGATAGCTACAAAAGGTCGCATTAGGAACTATGAGTGCCCAAAGAAGAAACATACCTTTCGGCATCAGCGGCGTCTGTGAGCGAACGTTTAGCCATCCCGTTAGATTTTACGACCGAGGTTACTTACACGGAAGCGAAGGAGGCATTATTATGGTTTTAATGATACTATGAAGAGGGGTGAAGACCTGAGTTATCTGGGCTGCCTACGGCGCCGCTCTCGTTGGTGCGCGGAATCTTCGTCTTGTGGACGAGCCCGCTGACGTCGCCGTTGCCCTGAGTGTTGGAGGTCCAAGCTTCATCAAAACATTGCCGAGACAACTCTGCAATCGTCAACAACCACAACATATCTTCTCCAACTGCTAGCTTGAAAAGCCTAAAAGGATACTTAATCGCATAACCTAAATCATACAAAACCCTGCGCCATCTAGTTCTCTAGAATCTTTACACAATGCTCCTTGACGAAGACCCCGCTGCGGTAAGTAATAACAGTCCCCTAATCCTCAAGCGCTAAACCGATACGAACACTTTTGAACCAGCTCATTGCCTCATGCGCGGCAAACTTCAATATTGCTCCTGACCGGTCTTCCCTCGCACGCATCAATGACTCCCTCAGTACCCTTGGTGCATTTCGCACCCAACAGCTCGAGGGGCTTCAGAAAACGCTACAAAAGCTTTCTCGACAACAGCAGACACTTTCGTCTACACACTCGATGACACTAAGCTCGCATAATCCAACTAGCCACGCTTCAGAAATTCTAAGGTTAGATACTGAAAAGTTCCGGGTTGCGAAGCAAGCTAGCGATTTGGAAATTGAGGGCGAGCGACTTGGGGCTGAGCTGGCGCGGTTAGGGGGGGTTCTGGGCGAATTAGAGGAAATTGGTGTGGAAGGAGCTGAAGTAGGACGAGGGGGACCGGAAGAAGATGCTACAATGTAAGTTGGTGATGCATTTTTTCTTTACTACTTTGGCGTCTCCTGCGCTCCATATGCCATCGCTCTTTTTAGTGCCTGCTAAGATTCCACCCAGTCTGAAACTTAAAGTTTACCGTACTCTCGGCATCGACGTCGAAACAGACCCAACAACGGGTCAGTACAATAAAGCTGTGGTCAGGAACACTGCAAAAGGCGATGTTCATGTCGTAAACATTGATCCCAAATTTTCAAAATTTTTCTATGCCAATTATTTCTGGAGAACGATGTGAGGGTCGCATTAAGTGATCCTAGGATTTGTCCAAAAGAAAAGCAACAAAGAACGGAGATTTTCCGATGATATGGGCAGGTTATTAAGTGCTTCGTCGATACCAGCCCGCTAAGGCCACGCTGATCGGCGAGAGTTCCCGACAGGGTAGTCTCTTGGAGTCAAAGGTTAAGGTTGGTCGTTTGGTTGCATGAGAGATGATATACCTTTTTGTTTTGTCCGGAGTTGAGCGTAAATTTAAGTAGTGAGGCTCCAGTTAAATACAGTGCATAATGGTGAAACTGGGCTGAGGAGCTTCAGCAAATCAACAGCAACCACGATGACTTTAATCTCCTTATTTGCACCATCGCTAAACCAAGTAAAGTGATACACGATATCCATGCTGCCTCTCATTCATATCACTAGCTCAGCCGGTCTGACGCCCCATGGAAGATTCAAACCTGACACGAGTATACTCTTGCGAGCTCTCTATCTCTTTCCTCCCTTCTTCTTAGCCGCAACGACTTTAAAGCTCCCAGCAACATCATCCTTCAAACCAGTTTGTTGTCCGCCAACGCTCTGCCCTCCCTTCTTTGCCACTTCACTCCATCCACCACCGGTTCCTGCTTTCGCATCTGCAGGGCTAGCGGAACTTGCGCTTGTGTCCACAATACCCTTATCGGCTAATTTACGACGCCTCAAAAACTCTTCGGCGAAATGGCGAGAATCAATGGTTTGGGAGACTGAGTGCACGGCTTCGGTGAGCAGATCAAGTTCAGGTGGGCATGAAAGCAGTCCAGAGACAATATCGTCGGCTAAAGTAGTACCACAACGTTAGTGCTACCGGATTTTGGACCCAACACATCATGTTACGGAAGGAGGTGACCTACCATTCATTCCCTTTCCCAAATCTCCCTTGAGCTCACCGACAGCCCATTTCCGGAACTCTTCCAGCGCGTTGACTTGTCCGGCCAATTGTCCCCCCATAGTGGCGCTTCTGGAGGTGGTAATGATTTGCTTAGGTTTTGCTGGAGTACCAGGGACTACGCCGCTACTTATTGAGCGCACACCAGCTGAAGGGCCCGTAGGAATAGGTACCGAGGTTGCCTTTACTTTGCCGCTTGCTCCAACTGTAGTCCAAGCACCTCCACCAAGACTTGGAGCAGCAGTTGTGCTCTTGCCTGCAAGATCAGCATACCTTTTTCCGGACGAAAGTGCGGGTCCAACACTAGTGAGCGTGGTTGTGGTGCTCGCGGCATTAGCCGCAGCCGCTGCGGCAGCTGCTCGTTGTTTGCGTGCTTCCTCTTCTTTCTGGATTTGTTGGAGAGTCTTTTTAGCCCCTGCTCCTTGTTGACTGGAGGGTTTTCCAGCCAAGGGCTTCGCCCACGCGGATGGGGTAGATGCGGAAGGTGTGATAGGGGACGCACTGCTTGCCCAAGTTGAGCTCGAAGGGAGACCAGGTGCAGCAGGTGTTGATGCAGTTTGTGCAAGTAACTCTTTCTCCAAAGCAGCGCGACGGGCAGCCGCAGCAATTTCTTCTTGTTGTGCCGCTTTCCGAGCTTCCGCTTCTTGAATCTCCTTCAAGGAAGGGCCTTTAGGCGCTTCTGTTGGTTCCTTGGCCCATGGAGCAATGGACGCGCTCGGAGTATCCACAGATGGGGTCTCCGACCGAGAGCGGGACTCGGCGTTAAGCGTATCGGCGACATTTTGTTTTCTCTGTGCCGCTGGGGCAGGAAGAGGAGAGCTCGATGGCGGTGGAGGGAAAGGCTGGGGAAGGGCGGCGGAATCGATTTTTGCCCATGGGGATTGTGGGACAGGAGATTGCTTGGCAGAAGCGGCTTTCTGGACTTGCTCGGTGAGAGAGAGAGCTTCGGATTGCTTGACAAGAGGCACTGCCTCACTGCCCGAAACCGTTGTTTCATTGTGAGCGACGGAGGTATCAGGTCGTGGGGGATCTGAACGTTGCTGTCGTTGGAACTGGGACTGCTCGTTTGAGGAACCAGCTAGCTTTCCAATAACTCCTTCTGGTGGAGCGGTAGATGAAGCCTGCTCCACATCTGTCTGAACTCTCAGGTCGTGGAATTGTTGAAGTCGATCGGCGGAAGCTTGTGCTGCTTGCTGGTCGTTCTGACTCAAACGTTGCAAAGCATCATGTTCAGCCTGCTCACGTTGTAGACGTGCACGATCATTTAGCATAGCCGCGACCTGCTGCGCATGAGCATTAGAATCCGGTTGCTGCTGCCCGAAAGGCACTGGCGCACCACCAAAGGGAAGTTGGCCACCACGGCCTAGATTGAGACGTTCCATCATACCAGGGACATCCTCTTCTCTAATGTTGCCAAGCATATCCATCCCTGCGCCAATTGGTCCTAGCCCTGCGCCAGCAGCGGGTCGGAAAGAGTTATCAAATAAGCCTGGTACTGTTTGATTGCCAGGAATCGGCCCTTGTGTGGGGGAAGGCTGGTAGCCACCAGGAGAGGTGATGCTTCCGAAGCTCGGTTGGCTATGAAGGCTGTGAGCACTAGAATGATGATGAAGCTGCTGTGGTAAGATTCCGTGTGGCCCGATCCCCATCTGAGCTTGCTTGGCCATAACTTGCTGTTGCGCAGCTAGATGCTCTTTTTGACGGGCCATGAGATACTGCTCCTCCTGTTTACGTCTCTCTAGAGCATTCTGCTGCTCGGCAGTAAGAGTTGTGCCGAAACTTGGAAAGCTGC
>KV748792.1:0-27037 GCA_001692915.1 Glonium stellatum | reverse complement strand
TAGCGAACGGGGGCTGGGCTCCGGCGGCTGCCGTAGGACCAGAAGGCAATCCTTGGCCCGCCCAAGCGTTTCCAGCTTGAGTTGACGGAGGCCCATGGGGTATGCCGATTTGAGGGACTAAGAATGGCTCACGGGAGTTGCCAATACGTCTAATTAGTTGAGCCAAGGGTTCATAATCAGGATCCTCGAATTTCTTCACCAGTAATTCAGGAGAGAAGAACCCAGCTTTATACCAATCGTGCATCTCTAGCCCTGACCACGGGCCTTGCGTGTTTCCCTGTGGATCCCGATAGATCCATCTCATTCTGTCTGGCATAACCATTGTCCGTTGTTGCGCTGCTGGGGGTTGGTTAGATGCTGGGCTGCTCACACTTTGCGACTGTGAGGATGCAGGTTGAACATTTCGCGTTTGGCCTATATTACCTTGATTGGCAGTTGCCATGTTGGAAGGCTGTAGAGGACCAGAAGATTGCATTTGCCCAAATGGTGTTCCAATAGTATCAGGAAAACCGGTGTCGGCGTTTCGAACGTTTCGGGCGCCGCCTTCAAGAACTCCGGGAAAGTCATCAAACATTCCACGACTAGATCTGAACGGACTTTCTGAATCTCTTGTGGGAACCGCATTTCCTGGTGCTTGGCTTGCGAAAGCATTTCTACCAAAGAGACCTGGGGCGTTCTGTTGGCGGTCACCTTCTACAGAGCCATCGTCGTTCGGAGGCCTGTTCTGGTCGCTAGAACGCATTTGTTCCTGCATTGCCACGGGGAAAAGCGAGCCTAGTTTGCTTCCACGCCCGACAGCATTACTGCCGAGTCCAGGTCCAGCTCCTGGACCAAAAAGTGAGCTGCTTCCGAGACCAGCTAGGCTTGGAGATTGAAGCTCTCCAACGGATCCAAAAAGACCGTCAAAGCCAGCCCCGAAAGCACCCCTTTCCCGCACTGGTGTCCCTATAGATGGCTGGCCAGAGGGCCAAGCAGATGGACCACCCAGACCGGGAAGCCCTCCAAGTCCGCCTAAACTAGGGAAACCTCTTGCAGGACCGGTGCTAGACGTTTGGCTTCTGTCACTAGCTGCTGCTTCATAGGCACCAGAAACCCGTCCCAATGTTCCCAAGGCACTGAACGGAGGTAAACCTGCCCCCACGTTCGGGTCAATTTGGAAGCTACCCAAGCCTGGAAAATGAGCATTATGAATGTCCGAGCCATCAGTATCAATATCCTCCGTGTCTGTTCTTTCATGCTCGGGGCTTTGGTAGGGGTTCGTGTCCGTCGGACTCATTGGCTCATGAGCGCCTTCGCCACCACGTTGTTGCGGAGTATGGTGTTGATAGGTATCGCGGCCATGAAATATTTCACGAAGACCGGTTGTATCTGAAGTCATACCAAACGCGGAGAAGCCGGGGTCATCCCGGGAATCTTGTCGATTAGGAGTCCCAAAAGTGGAGACGCCTTGATGACGGGGTGGACTCACGTCCTGGCCTCCACCAAGTGCAGCACTCCCTGTTCGTAGGTCGTCGTCAGGAAACGGGTCTGTGTCGTTGCTCGTAGGACGATTTGAACGTGTCTCCATCCATGAAGGAGTTCCTCTGCTAGGCTCCACCTCACCAACTTTTCCGAGATTGCTTAATGAAGACTTTTCCTTGGCTCCTTTGATAATATCCTCTGAGCTGTCTTTATTCATCAAACCTTTGAATCTGCTCTCTCCTCTCACGCTACCAAATCCTGACCTCTTTTCAGATGGCGTAGACTGTGTTGGATTTGACCCAATGGCGAAGCTTCCAAACGAACCCATTGGAGAGAAACCTGCACTCTGTGGGTTGGCTAACCATGGAGAGGAAGGGCCGGTAGTTCCGGTAGCTCCGCCGCTGAATGGAGCAGTACTTGTACGTTTAAGACTTCCAAATGACCCAATATTCTCAGAAACACCATCGCGAGTTTTCTCCTTTTCTCGCTCTTCGGCAGAAGATGCCGTAGTAGAATCTTTGAAATCTGTTCTTCGCCGAACCAGTGCCGGGGGAGGAGTAACAGTATTTGGTTCTTCACGCGAAAATCTTGAAGCAGCTGATGGAGAGGCCGTCGAGCTAGAGGGGAAAGGGAATGCATCGCTAGCGTCACGGCGACGGTTACCTCTGGGAGAACCTATACCATATGGCCCCGAGGGGTTTGGGGTTTGGGATATTGAGGGTTTGCGCGCTGATGAGCCGTCTTTAGGAGTATTCTCCTTGTTTACTCCCTGGATTGGAGGCTTCAGGGGAGAGTTGACAGATGTCGAAAAATTCTAACAAGGGTAAGACGCATGCAAACTCGAAGTGATACAAGCGAAAACCACATACCTCCTTTTCTTCTTCAGTCATGTCCATTAAACCTAAGGGATGTATGCTTCCATCTCGATCCCAGCATATGTCTGCTCCGGTTTGAATTTCCTTGCCAGGATCCTCCCTCCGACCCCAGGTGGCATTAGAAGTCCCATTTGAAATATTTGGTTCCCAGGCGCCTACATAAAGGCTCGACAAGCCATCTTTTATGTCGTCGGATTCTTTCTGACCTCTGAATAGTTGGATTAGTTGGTCTTTTGAATATCGACTTTCAACCGAGCTCCCATTACGGCTAGAATGAACGTGGGGCGGCACATAGACCCCTGTGTTTGATGTTGAGGTATTCTGGGTTCCGCTACCGTCTCGTGAAGAGCCTGCGAGCGTCGAACCAGACAGTGTTGTGGCATGCGACGATCGACGAAAAGTTTGTGTGGCACCATTCGCGCGCCGAGACCTGGGGAACTGTCAATATGCACTCGAGACGTCACGAGGGTCCCGCGACGAAAAATCGCGACCGCTGGCCATGCTATTATTTCAAGGAGATGTTGCACAGTGAAGACGGGATAGCTGAAGAGTCACAGGCCGCGTTCAAAAGCAGAACAATAACTTGGGCAGGGTTTCTGAGAGGTTGGGCGAACAGAGACTTACCAATCCCCTCCAGAGTCTGTGCGCGCAGAATTCGCGTTACTGGCAGCCGCAGCTGAAGCAAAAGTTGAAGGGGCCATGTCGAGTCCAGAAAGTCAGTGTTAGGGAGCGGTAATGCAGTGCTTGGTTTGCAGTACGGAGAAGTTCTGAGCGACCAAGTCGGGAGCAGCGATGGGCTTGCAGCGCGGTGAGGCTGTAAGATTGAAGGGTGGCCTGGCGGAATGCGACAGGTAGATGATAGTGGTGAGAGTACACGTGGGACAGTTGTAGTGGCGGTGGTTGTGGAATTTAGAGATCGGTTCACGATGGAGAAGGAGCTCGATGCTTTGCCGTTGGCTTTCCTTTCGACAAACGCCAAAATGCTAATTCCTGCTAGGCGAGCTTATATTACGCATGAGTAAGCCACGCGCCAGGTAATAAACCCAAGTATCCAGATGCGTCCATTTTCCTCGGCTCGCATCTCTGGTGATCCATCTCTTTTGATCCATCTCTTTTGATCCATCTCCTCTTAGAAAACGCCCAAGTCGTCTTGCGCTCCTTAGCCAAATCGCCGCGGCTTGTAAAGCATTTACAGTGCCATAATATCTAACACATTGGCCCCGCCGCAGCACGGAGTGTGGTGTTAGCTGCGAAGCCAGGGGCTCATTGGAGCCTAGAGCCAGCTAGGCGCTTGATACAAAGCAGAGTTGCATATTTTCCATTCCAGACCCGTCTTCTGCCCTTGTGCAAATGCAATCAAGACATCCACATATCCATATGACACTCAGGCTTACTACCGCGCCGATTTGATTTTTCTCCGGCGCTTTTCTCAGAACGTCAGCTTCCCGTAGTCGGTTCATCGTTTCTCACAGCGTACATCTTCAGCTCCCTCTTCCGTCCTTCTTAGTTAGGATACTCACTAAATTCGCAAGCACATAGGTAGCTATCCAAGTATACAAGCAGTACTAATAGATCGCTACCGTCTTCGAGCATGCGTCCTATCACTTGTTTTCCTCAGCCACCTTGTTACCTGTCATCAGCGTTGTCTCCATCTTCTTTCAATCGTACAAGGTTTGCTTCTGAGTTAGGTCGGGTGTTTCATGTAGCCTAATCCGAGCGCCGGCTGCACATCTTCCTTTACCTTGCTGTTCAGTCCTCGCTCGAGCAAACCCGTAGATCATGTGTCTTTGCGCACTTTTTCTACCCTCAATATCACTCACTTAATCCCGCCTCCTGTGTAACTGACATACAAAGTCCCTCCAATGAAAGCTCTGCCTTTATCCCTCTATTTCTCTTTCAAGGTTGTCGAGTTAGCCTATAGATGCACAATACTAAACCTACGCTGTTTGGTAAAACAGTCCTCACAGCCCACATTTAACACAAAGGTAAGCTGACGCCTTTGTCGACCTAGCCCACAGTAGCCTTCCATTAGTGTAACCGCAGCGTGCTCAAACTTCCCAGGTTGTTTGTTTCTTACCACGCCTCACTGTTTGCTTCCTGTATTACATCACCGTGGTAACTCTTCCTCAAACCTTACTCTTGTTTCTCCAACAGCCCTCGACTGTGGATTCATTCTTCCCACATCTGCAAGCTCCTTCGGAAAGCAATCTCTTCAACGCGCCGGTTCAACGAGCATCTCATTTTGTATCTATCCCATTTGCAAGTAAACCAGTATCAGCTAACTCCAAAAAAGATTTCCGACATCCCGATCCAATTTGCTTGGATCAACGGAAAGTCCGGTGGTGTGCTGTAAATATAACCGCCTCACAATAATTTATTATCAGCTAGGGCAACCTATATCCATAATGCCTCACCGGCACCCCGTGCCGGGCCGAGACATACCCCCTTACACCTACCAGAGACGTGGAGGTTGGAATCCTTCGTTTAGCTGGGGTCCGCATCAGGAGAGAGAATCCTACCACTCATCCCCATCTAACATCTTCAAATGGAAAAACCACGGCCGCAAAAGGTATGAACACTCTGGCTATGATAGTGGGGGGGAGAACTCGCGTCGAATTTCGCAGAGACACATGCGAGGACAAGAAGAAAAGAGATATCAGAATCACGGGTCAATTTATAGCAACACGAGCTACGACAACTTTGATCAGCTATACAACTACCCTCGGTTACCGATACGGCTGGGATCTCACACACGGAGACAGTTCATGAAAGGCGTACCAAACCTTAGCAGGGACAGGCCTTTCCAAGGCCAGTTCGGCCATCCATACCAAAATCTATTCGCCCCAACTTACGCGCCGAGACAGCTCAATCGCCGCAAACTACCGTTTCTCTATCGTCGACATGTCCACATGCCTCACGTGAGGCAAAATCGTCTCGGAGGTGGTTTGAGTGGTAGATTTGGTAGCTCCAGATTACCGCTAAGACGTCGTCCTAAAAGCTTTCCCTCGCGAGCAACAGACCATTTCGACGAAGATAATGAACTGGAGCCCGACTACGACCTGTCCGAGTCAGAAGGTGGTTCACTACACAGTTCTTCCTCGAGCTCAACCGGGAATATGAGTGATGGGGGCTATGACAGTGGCTCTGGCACTGGCTCTATTAACAAATTTGAAAGACCTGACGAACTCCGTCATAGAGGTCCACACCGCTGGGGTTTGAGGAACTGTAATCGATGGCTATGAATTCTCACGAACCCCTGGGCTAAGCTTTCTCCAAGCTTCCTTCGCGCTACAGTGACCTTGCTTTCTCACCCCTTCACTTCCAGGCTTTTTTCCAAAATTAAAAAAATCAATGTGTTTCTTCCTAGGTTTTATTCGATTTGCGTCTACGCTGATGTAGCGATTATTTCAGATATGTTTCATTGCGCTTAATGTATGAGCTTCGATCCGCTCTTCGAACCCCGAAACGAGAACCCGTCCCACTTTGAGAGACCGCGCAAAACCACAGCTTGCTGAAACATTTCCTCGGGTCTTGCCTTATTTATGCGTAAAAATGTATGGAATTTCTTCAAACTATTTGTTACCGTTTGCATATGCCCACTTTTCAATACCTAAAAGGTCTTAATGGAAATGATGACATTACTACAATAATATTCTCTCATAGCCTACACCATTACGCCTAGTACCCCGCTTCCTTAACCGTGTGTCAACTTACTACTAGCATATCATTCGATCATATCATTCGACCGAGTAGTAGAATAACACAGATCCAAACATTTTACCTGACCATGAAAAGTTTATGGAATGGCATATAAGTCCCTTGACCTCAGACTCCAACCCTTTGTAGAATGAAACGCATGAGCCTAGCAGCTCCGTTCTTTTTAGATTGTATGGAATATAGTCCATGCACATCTATTAGCCCGTGACGTTCAGTGCTGCAAACAGCTCCGATATTCTCCACTGTTCTGCGGAAGTCAGGCTTGCGCAGGATCTTCTTCAGTATATATATAAATGGTATGAGTGCCAAAGGTATTGTGATTTATGATCCCGTTTGATAATTCAATTACCTTCAGAGAAGAGTGATCACGCCGCGCTTGTCCAAGACGAGAAAGCTGAACAAAGATGACAGGATGCGCCAAGGACGGCGAGAGGAAAAACCCCCATAATGGCAGTTCAAGAAAAGCATTGCTAGAAACGGTAGAATAGTATAACAGTGGTAAAAAGCAAAATGCAAGGATACACAAAGAGGTTGACCCGACCCGCCTCGTCTATACAGATCAATCCATCCAATCCACTAACTGAATAGAGCCGAGAGGCGTATAAATGATGCTGCATCAAAACAAAAGTACCAGCAGAGCAAAAATTCTGCTCGTATGGTTTCTATGGCTACTGCACACTAAGGAAAGTTCGCCACCCATGGCATCGATGCCTATTTCTTCGGTGGGTATTTCTTGAAGAGGTATCTACCACAAAATTAGCCTAGGATACACATGAAATTCCCCCAAATCTTCTCAGATAGGCGTCCAAATCTGCAACTTACTGGCTGACGTAGTAATCTCCCACAGCAAACAAGCCCACAACTCCGGCCCAAGCACCAACAACCTTCCACGTTAACTCGCCGGCAGTATACTTTCTATAAGCTCCCACCCCCAGTGCCGTTCCCAGTAACCCCACAGTAATTGCGTTGCCAACCACAACTGGATTATCCGCGTTCTCTCTTATCTTCCCAGCGCCTTTACCGGCCTTAGCTTTCGCCTTATCTTTTGCAGCAGAGGCTTTAGCTTTAGCTTTGGAAGCAGCCTCCTCAGCCTGACGTTCACGTGCTTCGGCTTCACGCTCAAGGCGTTCGGCTTGAGTGTCTGTTCTCACGGATTGAGTTTCATAGTCAGAGGGCACAGAAGAGATATGTGGTGAATCGACGTCGATGAGAGAATGAACGCTATCATCTGTGCGCTCAACTTCAGGCATGGGAGGGGCACGACTGCAATATGAGTTAGTTGAAGAATAATGGTAGAGAAGCAATAAGGTTGAGATCAAATTTCTTTGACCAAGTTGGAGCAAGCTCCCTTGAGTGCAAGATGGAAAGTATGCTGCCCTACGGGCTGTCGAGATATACAGCAGGCACTCCTCCAAACGATATTGGTGCTCCCGCTATTTTGGAACGGCGGCGCCAATGAGAAGTCATGGGTCTAGAGAGGATAATACTTACGCCTATGACAGTTAGGATAGCTGGAGTTCCTGAGGCATGTCAAACTTACATCTTCGGGAGATTGCTTGGGTCCACTTGCAGCAGCTTGTGCGTATGACATGATAGTGGCTTGTCGAAAGAGCTTTGCACAGAAAGAGCTCGAGTACGAATGCAGTGAATGATGAAGGTGGGAAGAACAGGCGGAGATAGATAAGAGGAAAGGAGTAATTTGATGCAATGGGTGGGTTTGACGGGCGGGCCGATGGGTCAAGGAAGAACAGTCGTGTGATAGAAAATGGTGATGAGAGCCGGGAGAAACAGGTGGGCTCACATGTACCTGGATGTCTGGGAAGCCACGACGGCGGTTCGCAGCTTGCGGCGCAATTTTGTTCGCTACGTCATCCAAGAATTCCCGAGCGTGCGAGTGAACCTTGTTGAAGCGCTTAGACTCACACTTACTTACCCAGGTACCTAACCCACCTACCCACCTACCCACCCGCCGCAGCTTATCTGCCTGTCATGCCAGTGTTCTAGTGAGCCAATGCTCTAATGAGCCAGTGTGTCATTGTGCTATTCTGCTAAAGGCGCAAAAGCTCCGTGTGTGTGTGCTGGATAGCAGCTTCGGCAACGCGAAATGATTGGGTTGCAGGACATGCAGCGTTCTCTTGTCTTCGAAGTCTACTGCAACGTGAGGCACATTTTTTCTCCAGGGCTTATAATTTAGGGTTGTCCTATTAGAATCTCCCGGTAGAATATCATATCTATATGGCATCAACTGCTGGACGCAAGCATTGTTCCATTGTGCAACGTGAGCAGTAGCTGAGTGCGATTACCGAATCTATACCACATAATCCAGCCTTCTGATACTATACAAGCGCCCGCCATACCCATATTATCTCGTATAATACACATTTTTACAACCGCTGTCTATTTATGGCCTTTTCTCATTATGCGCTTCGTCATGCCACGCCCTTGGGATTACTTCATTACTCTCACTTTGTGGTTCATGTTCTCTTTTCACATGGCCTGTCGCAGCCTGAGCTTGCTTTCTTTTAGCTTGTAATTCGCGCTCAGGGCTAGGCTCGTACTGAGGTTTATCGTCAGCAACCTTTTCGGCCCGCATTATTGGTGATGAAGCATCAGATCGCAAAGGAATTTCAGGGCTCGATGCGGCGACCGTTTCCGGTCCGGTCGAATTGCTACGCTCATCTACAGTCATATCGTCTCCATCATCTAGTTCTGCGCCATAAATATCCGGATGTTGCCGGAAACAATCCTGCATTCCTCTGCGGATATTATGTGAGTAAAACGTGCCGACCTTAAATAACATACGAATGCACATACTTGAATTTATCAATGCAGTCCATGCCTTTGGGATCCTCCGTCGAGTATACAAAGCAGCTGAACGCTGCCTTGAACTCCTCTCCACACGGCCCATGAGCCATGCCTCCTAGGCATGGACAATCCCAATTAATCTCTCCAGTCTCAGGGTTGAAGGCGCCCTGCTGGTCTGCCTCTTCCTCAAGCTCCTCAACCGAGCCGGGGGCAGCATCCGCCTGTCCTATATCGCTTGTAGTTTTATGGTCTGAATTAACAGGTGTGGAAGCGACTTGAGCATTGCGCTGACGTCGTTGCGCGGAAATAGACTCAATTGTTGGTAAGGTTTCCGTCTCTTGCTCTGTTTCCGGTATATGGGACGCAGTATCTGTGAGATCAGTTAGCTGTCGGTGCCACTGACATGAAATCCTTCGTCCTACAAGCTGGCTCCTCAGCAAAAACGCTGCTAGTATTATAATAGTACACCAAGCCAAGCGCTAGGCCCCATCGTACGGCAGAGCTCTTCCAGCTTCGCGATTGTTGCGTCGAGGATACGGTGCTAAGGAATCTTCGGGCAGGGCCAACACGGTGAAAAGAGCGCGGCGCGTAAGAGCACGCAATTAATCGAGACGTTGGTCGAAACATATCCCATAAAATGAAGAAGCAAAGGAGATGTGAAAGAGTGTGTGCTGTTGATATCGTCGCTGTCAGGGAGAAAATGCGGCCGTCGATTCTCTGAACTTGTCGATTTCTAATCAGCAACTTTAGCCGATCCATCGAATTGTTCCCCTCCTTCTACAGAGCTCCATTCTTACTTTGAAAAGCAAACGAATTCCTGTATTGCCGCATCGAGATTTGATATTTGTAAAACCCTTTGCTAATATATTAGTTACCACCGGATTATGAACGCAAACAGTTTCCTTTACCGGTGCCGCAGACTCTAATATACACACGCGATGTATACGATTATTGGGCCCGATTCTATGGCAACAACAATCACTAAGCTTATCTGAACATGAAATCGTTTTTGCAGGAAACCAACGTAAGTAATTAGAAAAGAGAAGTAGACTGGCATCAGGCCAATGATACTCCAGTTCCGGATTAGTTGGTCTGTTCATTGCCTTCATTAAGCTCCGATCGATATTGCAACATGTACATTCATTCATATAACTTTAAATTTAATGTCCACTGCGATATCCGATATCATGTTGGAAAGTCAAACAGTTCAGCTTGGTGCCTTGTAACCATCCACATCTGTGCTATTGCTCAATTTCTCAAATCTCCTAACGTTTTGGGCATAGTCCTCCAACTTCTTATTAATCCGTGCGTAGGCATCACTACCTATTATACACCTTAACGGTGGATTCTCCATAATCGCCAGCTCATAAAAAGCCTGCGCAGCTTTAGGTGGGTCACCGGCCTGCGTACCATGACGCTTGCCCATGGTTTCTTTAGAGTTGATGTGATCATAGGCAGGATTTTTATTCTCAGCAAAATCCATGCTGCGACCAGCCCAGTCGGTACGAAAGCCACCCGGCTCAATGCATGTGAATTTAATACCCCATTCTGGCTTTACTTCTTGCTGAACGGCCTCGGTAAAGCCCTCCACAGCCCATTTCGAGGCGCAGTAGATGGAGAGCGTCGGGACGCCTGAGAGCGTTGGAGATTAGTACCTAGCAGGTTCAGAATTGAGCATAGAAGGCTATGCTTACCGACTTGGCCACCAATCGAAGTCACTTGTTGAATAACCCCTCCTGTCTTTAGATCCCGCATGACCTCCATTGCTTTTCGGGTAACATTAATCAGGCCGAAGAAGTTGACTTCCATCTGAGTTCGTATTTGCTTCTCTGAGAGAGATTCGAATTCACCACTCAAGCCATAACCGGCGTTATTGACGACAACATCGATGCGCTTGAACTTTTTTATGGCAGCATCAAATGCGGCATTAATAGACGTCTTATCGGTGACATCCAGGTCAACTAGCAGGCTATTAGACGAATTGGCGCTGGGAAAAGAGAGCTTTGACGATTTTCGAGCTGTTGCAACGACATAGTCGCCATGCTGCAAAACGACGTTGACAAGTTCCGACCCAAAGCCCGTCGAAGTGCCTGTAATGAGAAAGACGCGAGGTGCCATGTGAGCTAGATTATAGTCCGGTGTATTTGCAATGGTGGTGACAACAGCGAAATAATACGAATATAGTTTCGAAGAAAGCCTTTATACATCTTGTTCACTCGTTAAGGCGTCATAGACCTTAGGCTTCCAGTTCTCATCGCATTTTTGATGGGGTTTCACTCAAAATCCGTCTTATGTCCGGCTTCATGACGTGGAGTTAACGCCAAAGACGGAATTTGTTCCCTCAATTCTAATCATCATCAGCATCAGAACACAATGTAATCTGCTCCAAAGCCAAGACCCCATGCTATCTATGCTCTACCCCTGAGGTACGGGCCACACAGAACTGCTAATACACTCGCTATCTCCGTGCTGAAGCCTGAGATCGGTCTAACCGCATTTGAGAGTAAAATTATATGGAAAGTTAAGAAAGTGTAGTCCTGAAAGGATTCGGATTTTTTATGATTTCGGAAATGTGCTAAGTCGACCTCGACTTGACTATACCCAAAGGCCCCCTTATCAAGATTGCTGATTATCACGGTTATGTAGGATCCCGCTAATGCTCTTATATACGCATAGCGAGATTACAGTTGCACATATCCCCGCAACGTCGTTCGGTAACCTCACCAAGAGCCATTTATACGTGCATTCTTAACACACATTCAACTAACTAGTCCTTCCTATGGGAGTAGGTTTCCTCTCTGCCTTAACCTCAAAATCTCGCCTTTTTTACTTAGTATCTCTCCATATTTTTCCTACGCCATATATTAATGGTTAGTATGAGACGGATAATTGATCTAATTGTTGGTGTAATATAGCACAAAGCGGACATCCAAGAATATCTCAAGAAGAAGAATCCCATGAAATAGGCTTGGTTGACGATGGCGAAGATCATGATGTTTGGCGAAGAAAGACGCGTATGACAGGGAAAATGGTAGAGCTAGCTACCATCGCCCCGATAGAGAATTGATGTGTGGTGGTATATTACAAGTGCTGCGGGGTAAGGCCGGAAATTTTTTAGGTAATAGAGCCGTATAGCTGGAAGCCCCGTCACTAGAGAGGATGATGCCATGGCCAAGGAAAAGGAAATGATACAGAAGGCGAAGAGAATTGAGACGTGGCTGCTATAAAAACTTTATATCCTAAGGTGTAGATATAGCCTAGCTCTGGATAGGAGCATTAGCTGTATGTCAAACATACTAAGCTAGAGTGTGATAATAGGGCAGCTTTACAAAGACTACGTGGACAAGTTGTCGGTTTCTGAAAACGGCCAACCCCTAGATTCTTATTTAAAAAACTCCAACATATCTTTCCCACTTATTAAGCTTCTCCGTCCTCCAAATATCCTAGAATCCTAATGGGTCACCTGGTGGAGCGATAGAAAAACAGTCTGTCCAGTTTCCCCCTCCCCCACTCAGTGCGCTAGAATCCCAGTACAGTGTCGCAGAAGGTTTCCTCTGATAAATTATATTGATAATTAGAACGATAGCTGTTATGATCACCATCCACACTAACACGCAAGGCCCACACCCTGCCAGTCCAAAGCTGAGGCACCTTTCTTTCCGCCGAGGCTGGGTGGATGGGAAGAAATACCCTCTTCGTATAGATCCATCTCGGGGCCCAGACTCGAGGGCAGTTTCTGGGTACCAGAATAGGTAGCGAATGGATTTCCGGAACCTCCAAGAGTTCGGTAGTTTCGTACTAAACGTAATGCAGCCGATGCGACAAATGACCTTCTTGAGAAGCACAGCAGGAGCAGAATAATTAGGTAGAACGCAGCGTAAACCACCCCGAAGAGACCAACCGTACATTCCGGGGTAGTTATATTCGAGCCAAGACTTGAAGGCTGATCCGGGTAGGCCCAGTTCGAAGGGCATCCATCAGATCCAAACTCCAAGGGGAATTTAGGGCTGCAAGCATGGGGGTCCAAATATTTCTTGACCACCCTAGGGTAAGTGCCGCCAACTAATTTATCGCGGCTATAGAAATATTTTTGATTACCACCGAGATAATATTTCCATACGAAGAGAATAAAAAGTGCGATGACAAAGAAGACTGAGAGGACCACTAATATGGAGATAGTTTTCCCAAACCCCGGCGTGAGTGGATAGGCAGATATGGAGAATAAAATAAGGACAATTGCGGTACTAGAAGGGACTAAAGTGTTTTCGGTAGGGTAAGAAGAGATAACGATTGCGGCTATGGCGCGTACCATGCTAAGGATGATGCTAGCGCTACTAAGGATGCGTGATAGCTTCTCTCCTAAACTGAGGCCTTGAGTGGGAGACGATTCCGGCTTTAACGCGTCAGGAGTTGCCGTTATTATTCCAATGAGAGTAAGAAGAATGGAGAGACCGAAGCTACCAGCCAGCCAGGGCCATGGAGTAGGTAGGACATTCGACGGATAGACAAAAGAAAGATTAGTCATATGGTTAAGGTTATATATGCCATAGTGAATAATTTGGTTGAATGGAAATGACTGACGAGAAGATGCACTCGGTGTTTGCGTTGTGGACATGATTGCTGAACTGTTTGGACGAACAACCTTAACGAAACAGTGGATTTATCCTTCATTAAGACATTTCCATTAGCTCCACTCGCCAAGCATACTTGGTAGTCTTGGATCCTTTGGCTTTTGAAGCCCTTTCCATGTGGGCGCCGCTCGCTCAGGGCCCCTAATAACACAAACGCACCATTTAGACGAACGTATACTCTACAGACCTTTACCCGTACTCTTCCGGTGATCGATTGCTTTGGGGCTGTCTCACCTAACGATGTCACTCCCGATTGGATTAAGCTAGATCTGGGACAACAGAAGTTATCAGTGTTGGTAAGTGAAGCTAATGAATAAACGCCATATTCCCCAAGGGCTTTCTTGCCAACTTGACGAATTAAAGTTCAAATGTCGTTTCAGAGCTCACTCCATGATTCTTCCAGTCGGAGAAAGCAAATGGACTAGTCTTTGGGTGGCTGAGGAAACTAATAAAAAGCTCCTTACTATTGCTAAGTGTAGCAACCCGTCAAAGTGTACCTACCTAGGGACAATTTTAATAGAGGCAAAACAAAGTTTAAATAAAAAACTGTTCAAGAAGCGCAACTTGACCCCACAACACTTTTCTCCAGAACTTCTGGACTCGAAATAGTTCGAGACAAACAGACATTTCGCAATACCATGTGAGCTAGGAGTGGGATTCTCCGTGTCCTTTTACTTAGAATATTCGATGACAGAGTTTTAGTTTTCTTTGATGGTAGAATAATAGTGTCAGGATAGCTGCATTCTTAAAATCACTGAGGTTGGAGAGCATTGATTCGATATGTCACTTTGGGTTTTAGAGAGCCGTTTGAGTCAGTAGGAATCTGGTACTGACATATGGTGTTTTTACCACTGGTGTTTTTTACCACTGGTGTTTTAGCTAGAGTAATATCCACTCATCTCCAAAGATACTAACAGGCGGTCGATAGTGTTCTCTTCACTGGTGCCCTTCCCTTTGCCATACTCTCGTTTGCCTGTCAAACCTCTACAAACGCTTAGGAATACCCGAACCTTTCCTTTGAATCGAATGTATAAATCTGCAATTCCCTTATGCTTAGCGACATGTGCATCATTTATGCTAACCTTGGGATCTCGTGAATCTGTTTGTGACTTTGAGAACACCAATATTGCGTCGAAGATCTCTTCCAGGAGCGTCATAACCTGCTTCTGCCTTCTTCTAAGAAGCAATGAAAATAGAATGTGATCTAAACATTGCTCATGCGCAGTCTTTAAGCTCTCTAACCCTTCTTTAACTAAGGTTCCTATCTCGCTGCTATCGTCTTCTTCTTGTAGTCGCCTCTCAATTGAGTCCATAAATAGCTCGAATTTTTCCCATTGTTCGCGAATGCCGGTTTGAAATATGTAAGAGGCAATTGCAGAAACGAAATGATGAGCCTCAATTCGAAAACGGCGCGAGTCAGAATCAAACAAATCGCGTGGGAGATGTGAAACGACGAAAAGCATTCGAGTTAACCGAAGAAGAAACTTGAAAATATAGTCATATTTCTCTAGTGCAGTCGAAGTAATGACGAGATTCAAAGGTGATGGGGGTACGTATTGCAATCGGAGAAAGTCGAGTGCGTGGAGCGAGTATGGATCCATTATCTTCTCCATATCGGCTTCTGACAGAGTTCGAATGGCAAAATTGAGTTGGCCGGGGAGCTCTTCGCGTTCTCTCATGCGTTGGCTGCCCGAATTTGATAATGTATGCTTTGTAGCAGTAGAAAAATATAGCCGCGAAGAATGATAACTCTCATTCAAAACGCCCATCAGGGCTAGGCGCAGCTCTGAGCTAGCAGGTGGCCATGCAGACCGAGAACCAAGCTTGAGCCCCATGTGTACTCCACTCCGGACTGTACCCTTGCGGCGTTCAGCAGTTTCTAGCTCAGGGCTGAACAAAGCAGACGAAAGATTAGAGACGAAGACGCCATCACCAAGGAGGTGATACTGCCTTTGAAGCGATAAATGAGTTCGAAGGTGGTGTGAGCGCAAGAATAGACGCAGGGTCGTTGCGTTGACCAAATGAGCTTGTGCGCTGAGAAGAGGCATAAACGAGAGAAACGGAGTAACTGATATTGGAGGAGTAAATCTAAACGAGTCGGATAATTCAAAGTTTGATTTTGATGTAAGAGTCTGTAAAACAATTTCTTCAAGCTCATCCGGCAAACCTTCCGTTGGGGGTTCGTCAAAAAGGCGAGAAGACTTTTGGAGGCATTTTTCAAAGCTATTTTCTAGTGCAACATCCTGCGATAGGTGGCCCATGATGCTTTCTGGAATATGAGTGGAGGCAAGAGATCCAAAGGTCTTCGTGTGACAGCCGTATTTCTGAATTGCTGCCAGCAGACTGTTTTGGTATTTTTTCGCTTTTTCCGTTATCGTATCCATGTCTTCCCACGAAAATTTCCACTCTAAACTCGGAGCTTCCACTCCAAATCTATCCGGTAAAGTCAATGGGTGGTCTGGATGGTGAGAACGGAGGAATCGAAGGCTATTCCCGGTCTCAAATATCATGCGGCCATCTTCATCCGATATGAATGCAGGCATCATATCAACATTATAAATATACTCAGTCGTGCCCTGATCATCTGTAGCCTCTCCCACTTCAACAAAACTTTTCCTGCTAAGAGAAAAACCTGTTCCACGTTCTTGGAGAATTCCGGTCCATTCGCTAGCTACCTCTAACCAAGGTTTAGAGACCATGAAAAGAATTGTAGAGCACATTCGGCGTAGATCATTGTCCTCTTGTTCAACAAATTGGATCTTATCATAAAATCCGGATGCTAGTTCTTCATTAGTTCTAGCAGACTTTACTGTATCCACCAAGCCTTTGATATAAAATAGAATCTCTTGTGGTTTGTTAAATAATCTCTGCAGCTGTAAAACGGTTTCGACAGATTGGAAATGTTGGCCAAGGTGACTTTCAAATGCAGAGAGGATAGTCGATACCGCATTTGCCAATGCAACACGGGCAGGAATGGAAGTATTTGACGCATATGTACGTTCCAAAAAAGATTTTAACTGCCGAAACGCGTTACCCCCAGCTAAGAACCGCTGAGTCAAACTTTGCATAGCAGCCAAGCTGCATCCGGATATTCGACTGTCCTTAATCGTTTGCACAAAAGTCTTTTGTTTATCATCGTAACTGAACAAGATGGAAGATCGCCCCAGCCCCAAGTTCATTAATGAATGGAGGAATACGTCAAAAACTAGAACTTTTCCGGGTAAATTCGATTGCTCATCGGCCTGGATGTGCAACTGTAGGGCTGCATCAAAAACCTGCGGTCCTGCTTCCGATACGTATGCCGAACGAGGCTCGGCGCACCAGGGGCTTTCGAAATGCTCCCAGGTAAAGAATCTAGAATCTTTGTCTACAGGCCCTAGGTTAAGCGTAAGCTCCCAGATGTCTTCCTCATCGCCTTGTGGCTCTGTTTCGATTGAGACAGTTGATTGATCAGGACTGTCTACGTCTGGGAGCGGGCCAAACTGAAACGATTCAAGGTCTGGAAGTCGAAGATCTTGATCAAGAACTTTAGTGGGTGCATATGGGTTTTCAAGCTTGATTGAAGGGACTATGCACAGTTATACTTCGCAAGACACGCATTGATGGGACGCGACAAGACTTACCATCGAGTTCTAAAGGAGGGAACAAGGAGGAATCCACATTCAAACCTTCATCATAAAATATGGAAGGTTTCCACAGATCCCTAGATGTGAAAACATCGCCAGCATCTTCGTCGAAGTCCATGATATGCCATCTGGTGTTGAGTTTAGGGTTCTGTCCTTGACAGGGGCACTAAAGACCACGCGATGACGCCGAAATTTCAGCCCTACGAGCGCGCCCTAACTTCATCTCATGCCCGTTTCGTTCGTCAAAAGACTCCCCTCATTGGCTGCAACCTATTTGCAATCTTTCATTCGAATTCGATATGCGCTAGGTATTTTGAACTGTGAAGTGTATCGGATTTCGTTTTTTTCACACTCTCTTCCACAATGCCTCCACGGAAGAAAGCCAAAGTCAGCGCCGCCTCGACACCACTAGCAGACTCGCAGCCTAAAACCCCAGTCGAGAGCGGTCCTGTCGGGCAATCGCACGATCAAACATCACCGCAGAGTGAGAACGTTATAAATGACCCATGGACTGACGACCAAGAGATTCAGTTATTCAAGAGCATGATAAGATGGAAGCCTACTGGTTAGTAGCTTCAGTCACCGCCAAAGTAGTCCACGAAACTGACGCGTTCTTCATGGAAGGCATGCACAAACACTTTCGCATGATATCTATTCACAATAATCTCCGCTCTCACGGCTTCGCCTCACCTTCTACACCGCACACACGCATCCCCGGCATTTGGACGAAGCTAACCCAGTTGTACGACCTTAATGCCCTCGATGAACGCGAAAACAATCATATGTTTGGAGAGCAGCCAGACCCTGCGGACCGGGCTGATAGAGATGCTATAATTGAGTTTCAGCTTCCCGAAGACGAATTTGGGGAAATGATATGGGGAAGGCGATTCTCGGACACTAGTGCAGAGGGGACTTCGTCACCACCTTTAATACCAATTTCAGAGGATAAAAAACTATATAAGCCGGGATTGGGCATGCTTAATGACATCTCTGAGGCAATAAAAGAAGATACTGGAAGTAGGGCGTCACCAACCACAAAGAACAAAGGCGGTGGGCGAGGAAATCGGACTTTGGCCAAGGCTACACGTGGAGGGAAGGCGGCACAGACTGCAAGGGGCAGTAAAGCACAATCAGCAGTATCTGAGTCCCCAGAAGAAGAAGAGGAGGAGGATGAGGAGGAGGAAAGTGAAGAGTCTGGGGATGAAGATGCGCCTTCAAAGGATAGCGGCAGAGGCGGGCGTGGTGCAAGGAGGGGGAGGGCAGCTAGGAGAGGACGTAAAAGATGAGCTTTGCCTTCATATGGATTTTTTAACAGCAACAAAGTGCTGTTGTATAATAATTTGCTTTTTACTGCTTTATACCCAGTGTATGTCTGAATATACATCAGAGGATTCTGTACCCCGTAAATGATTATTTTCTTGTAGCACATTGCATTACACAGCCACCGAACGACACGTTTCTACCGATTCCTAGCCTAAAGATAGTGTGTAGCTGAAGACCCCGTAAGCTTGGATCTGTATTTCCGTATATTAAACTAATCGGATGAAGATATTCTTAAAAATCAGTCCCCTGAGCAATTGAGTCCCCAACAGAACTCATGTTTGACACTTAAGGTTACAAAGCCTAGGGATCGTAGGCAGCTACCTGTTAGCTCTATCAGAAGATATCATTGATTGCTTTGTCATCTCTGCGCTGTACTGCTGACCGTGCCCTATACTATTGTAGTTCCGCTAACACGATACAACGGTGTTTAGTAAATTGCGTAGGCATTCAGGAATATCTACTCGCTAATTCATTTCATCCGTTATTGCTCACGTTCATTCTCAACTCTAGTGTACAGCTTTGACATGGCAAAGAACCACACGCTTGGCCTATCCAGATTCTTCGGACTCTTCACATACATGTACAGGGCGAAATGCCGAACCGTTCATGGAATCCTCTTCCTGGTCGGTATAATCGTATAGCTCAGAGTATCGCTCTAATTCACGTTCATCGCTCGCATCCTCTGCAGTCGACCTTTCCACATCCCCTTTTGGTGCGTCTGCATTTCTCTGAGAGCTCATATCAACGACGTGGCTGGCCCCACCAATGATGCTCCTACTACATTCAGACCCGGGATTCTCCACATCTTCTGTGCCAACTTGGCCGGGCAGGCCAGGGTGCAGAAGCTCATGTGCAAAGAAAGGTATCGGGTTGATTACATCGTCGTCATCAGCATCGTCTGGATCGTACAAGAGATCTTCCGGGAACGAAATAAAAACTCCGCTGTCTCCAAGCTGGATTGGTTCCAAATCTTCGTCGCTATTGTCACGCGGCGATACAACAGAATCCCAATCAATAAAGTCCGAGCCTCCACAAATATATCCTTGGACAGAGTCACTAGAAGCTAGGAAGACTTCTTCACGATCCCATATGCGTTTAAACCAGAGTTTCTCCAGCGACAGCCTATCTCGAAGGGCTGAGAAGACATGCCTCCATTGCCCGTTGCGTAATTTGAAATCCGACAGCTCTAGCGAGCGGAGCGTATTACGATGATGGACAAGAAATTTGACGAGTTCACTCTCTCGCGCGTTAAAGCCACATAGTCTTAACGTTTCTAGGTTTCCTTGAGTGGCGGTCCCGAGGATCCTGCTGAGAGGCGCTCTGTACCAAATCTCGCTGGTGAAATGTATGGAGAGTTCTTGTAATAGCGGCATGGCATTGATAAACTTATGTATTGACCCATGCGCAAGTATTTGATGGATCTCCGTATCCAACGAGGAGCTGTTGAGAAATTCAAGTCTCGTAGACCGGACACGCTGCATATTTCTTGAGTGAGAGCTACGCAGGTTACTAGTTGGTAGCATGATAACACTTGGCCTGTTGGTGTTCACTGTGAGATGTGAGAGTTGAATCCTGGACAGGAAAATGGCATATATTGTTGCCTCCATAATCTTTGCCTCGTCCTGACAACCTCGCAATTTATCGGGGCAACTGATGGACATTGCGACTGACCTCACTCTCCCATCGAGGTTTTTGAGCGCTTTCGCTAGTAAGGAGACACCAAGTCCATTTCCATATAAGCGCCTATCAAATTTAATAGCTTTAACCTTTACTGTAAGGATGTGGCGACTGAGATGTGCAGATTCGGAGATCTTGATAAGGTCCAACAAGCTCTTGGGAGACAAGGAAACAGATCTTGTCTGGAAGTAGGTCTCTCCAAAGATGTTTGATGCGGCCTCGCGGAAACTTTTACAGACGAGACGAACTGACCGAAGACTGCTGAGCAAGGAGTTGACAGGATTGATGTCTGATGATGGTGGGAATAAACCATGTTCTAAAGGGTCTTCCCATAGCTGGTCGATGATCATAACGAGTAACTCTATCGGAAGATCATTCATTACGGGCGGAGAGACGTTGAGAAAAGACTATAAAACTCGTGATTTTCCTGGCTTGGAGTGAATATGGCATTGAAAAGCAGAGGCTCGGCTGGAAACCTTCTGAAGCTTGACTATGAGAGGCGGTATCTGCGTCGGAATTGCTGGGTGGATAATAAACCGACCTTGTATGGTTAGCGTGGTTAGGCTCGGGGGCTATTCTGATCTTTCTCTTCCGATGGCGGAACCCTCTTGCAGAATCCCGGTATTTTACTGCATCCTTCTTGTATTGGATGGGAGAGCCAATACCATCTGCTACGTCGAGTTCCTCTACCTCCATCGCAGTTCGCTCCCACGCTCCTTTGCGGAGCCCCCGGCTGAAGGTCGCTGACCGAACACGAAAATAGCCGAACAAGGCAGGTCATGCAATCCTCCCACTCGCCACGGAACCTCTTAGAATGCTTTTTCGGGATGAAAATCTGAGAGGAGACGCCGCCAGAAACTCGTAGGTCAACCACATTGTCTATTACTTCCAATGTTAGTTGAGATGCGGAAGTAGTGTTTTTATCTTTATCCTGTGTTATGCGGAAGGTCGCTCTAGTTATACCCAAATTTTCGAGAATGCGCTTATTAGTCAGAAGACTTAAGGACATATTGCTCCCAGCTGCAAGTAGAAAAGATGCTCGAGCGGGTTATGGAACATTCCACATAGTATTTGCGGAAATTTGTGCAAATGTTCAAAGCTACGGCAGCAGGCAGACGATACAAACGTGGTGTAGTAAGTCAGACAGTAAGGACAGAGCATTCGTTATACGATACGATAACCAAGTTTCATGAAGAAGCCACGCTGCAAGGATGTGACAATTGCATATTTGTGAGCAGGAGCATACTGACGACGATTGCGCTGCAAGTATCAAGCCGCCTAAGGCTTGGTTGGTGGTTGTAGCCGGAATTTGATGCTCGGTACTGCTAAACTCCGGCCACGACCTGATCGCTGCTAGTTAGTTATGCACCAACACCTAAGTCGTGATCCTCGTGCACGGGTTAACTTTTGGACAATGCTGCGCCCCAATATTCATGTATCTGCTGTCCATCGCTTCGAGATAATTCCATAGCTGTTTGTCAGGGGCTCAGATCTGGTCGGCAATATTTCCCTTGCAGGTAGGAGGGTATACTGCTTTCGGGATACTAAAATGATCAATATTTGATACAACGGTGACCTGAAGGCGTCACTAGCGTGGGCGTGCTGATGTGACCGCTGCTGCGACTGATGCAGGGGAGAGTAACCAATGGCAATTCGATAAATATCTATAAAATCTATCATAGTTGTACGTGCTTAGGTACTTGCGAGTTGCCGGAGCAACAACCTAAAATGGTAGTCACGTGAGAATAGACACTCGGATTACTCGTAGTGAACGCGGGAAACAACGCAGAATTAACGCGAGCACTTATTGAGTAACCTCGCAATGAAATTCCTTTGGAAGACATCGCACTTCGCTTAGTCGCATCTCATCGCTCTCCGAACATCACGCTAAGTCCAATGCGAAGCACGGGGACGTATCAGTTCCATATTGTACCTAGTTTCCTCTTCTACAAGTTTATACCTAGGTAGGCACTTTATGCGCAAGCTAAGGCCTATGGAACCGCACTCGTTCTGAATATTTCCCTACCTTTCTACAAGCGCCCTAAACATGCTCTTCTCCATCTTCATCAGCACGCCCGGGCCTCTAATCTCCGCGATCCGGCCGGAGTCTATGCATGGACACGACGCGGTCGAAGTCGAGAATGGTGTCCAGTCTGTGCTCATAGTAATGATGGTGCGGTCCGCAAAGGTAAAACGTATGATGGATTACATAAGGCGATCCATAGTGGCGTTGACACCGGGGAAGAAGTAGCGTCAATTACCGAGCAGGACTTATGAGGTTGAAAGCACTGCGAAGCATGTCTCACCGGTCCGTTGCTTCATCCAGCACGACAGTTTTGCCTTCCATGAGCACACATAGCTCGAGCGAGGCAGAAGAGCTGTGGCTCTCCTTGGCTTAGCAACCCGTCAACATTATCAAGCGAGGTGTCCAACGCAGCCTGCCCTCCTCCAGCGGCTTCATTTAGCTTTTGCCATGGCTCTACCTTGTCTAATCCAGACTGCATTTATTGGTCGGAAGCCGAAGGTTTCTCTGCCAAAGGGCTCCATGATGCCAAGCTTTCTCACGCTGCCACAAAGAACAGTCCCTGTGGCAACGCAACAGTTTTGGAGCGAAGAAGCGATAAGGCCATCACATTAACTGACACGTTATCAACGAGACTGTTGCTAGACTGTTGATGAGAAGATCGAAGAGGATGGATACCAAACTAGACTCCCCACTACCTGTGCGCTCTCATTCCTATTTTTCCGCTGGGCCTATATTTAGGTTTCCGCCACATAAAACAGGTATACCGAACTCGCGACAACTTGCAGCAAGACCCTTGAACCGAGCAGATCCCACCAGAGGCCCTCCTTTGAGCAGATCCGAGATGGCCGATCTATTTTCTTCGGCTGGAGTGTCGGCGAGTTGGTGAATATGGATAATCGCGTCAAGGCTAGTCTCTACCACTACTAAATAAACAATCCTAGTAATAAGCCTAGCAACCATAAGTCCTAACACAATATTTAGCCAGTTTTGGATTGCATGGAGTAAGAAGAAGAGGGCTTGTGACTCATTAAAGCATTTGTCGTTTTTTCATCGATACGACTCAGACTAGCCGAACAAGCGAATCGTTGCTACGCTAGATATAATTTCCAAGGAATAGGCGTAGAGAGACGCTTTAGCCTCAAGATCAATAAGCCTTATCTAGTGTAATGTACGCAAATAAACACGTTGAATAATCCATGATGCTAGGCCAGGGGAAGGAAACATAGGCCGCTATAGCTGGGGTGGCCACACTCAATATGGCAATGTTCGCGTTTAAAGTACATATTTCTATATGATCAAGCGCTTAGTTATGATGAACGAAATCCCATAGGATCTCACCTGAGATTGCGTTGATCCAAGCATACCCAGTTGATTATTGACGGGTGCCATATATTGAGAGGATCTATTTGTTACGGCGCCAAGACTGGCGGGAATGAAAAATGGAAAGTATACCCTGCGAAATAATGACTATGATTAAACTCGGAACAAGCATGCCAACCCCACCGCATAAGAGCATTTGGCTGTAACGTGCAATAGAAGATTCGAGAAATAGATAAACCATAATAAAAAATGGCTGCTAAAAGCTTCGGCATGCCGCTCACCATAGTATTATATAGGAATTTACGTCATCTAAGCTCTGAAGAGGGTAATGTTTATGGCAGCAAACTCCATGAACATACATAGATTCTTCATCGTCGAGCTTCTGCCAGAACCATCAAATTCTACCCACCATTTCAGCCATATGTCTACGAGACGTTTAGCATCAGGCTGTTATCTACATTATAGAGGCGCTCACATTGAAGAGTAGTATAAGCCGTGGAGAGTACAAGTAAAACCAAACAAATGCCGCAGTGCCATTTTCCAACAGCTGAAAGAACATAGAGGAAACGAATGTTCCCTAAACGTCGGTCGTATGTATCATCGTTATCGCCTGAACCTGAATTCGCCTTAGTCAAAGAACCCGGCTTGGCAGTCTCGGTAGAAGTGGGCTTTTCATTTTTTAGGTTGCTTTCGGTATTGATCTCAGTACTCGCCCCAGTTTTGAAAATATGGGAGTCAAGATTTCCAGCCAAAACTTTGCGGTATTCGTCTTGCTCAATTGTTCGACCGGAAGACATCACTACGGCCTTGTCTGCTTGACGCACCCGATGTGTTGAATGTGTAGCAAGGATAACTGTCGTTTGAGACTTTCTTAGGATTTTATTGCGTCCAAGCACACGATCGAACGCTGGTTTTCCAGTAATATTATTGAGACCCAAGAGGACATCTCTACAATTACTATAGGCTTCCTTGCATATAATGTTCGTACCAAAGAAATGTGATTCTTTTAACCTCCACCGAGAGACTCTCCCCTCGAGTCTATTCTTGTGGCATTTCCATTTTCGTCTGGGCGAAATCTTTCCAGAACCCGCATACCCACGTAATTTCATCATACTAGCTTCTATCAAAACAGGCCGAGCCCGTGATATTTTCTCACAAGGTGACATTTCGAAGCCATGCTCACTGATCGCAGAAGGCCATCCCCAAGCTTTCAGTTTTGCTCAAGGTTTCGCCTTTTAAGTAGGTTTGTATACGTCCTAGCAACGAAAAGATGGCCTGAAGCTGAGATATCTGTTAAATATTGGACACCAATGGAGCCGTTACCAACTTTAGGTTCGACAGAGAACTAAATAAGAGATTGAAATCTAGAGCTAGCCTCTTTGATATAGCAATGGTCGTGAAAGTTTCGTATGTCGCCACAGTGGCAAGCTGAAACAAGATATTGAAGACGGCGGGGGCCCAGATTAGAAGCCTTCGAACACAGCTATGGGCGGCAAGGCCGACTTTATGGAGGTGAGTGAGAATACTGAGTACTGTTTCGGTTGGTCCAAGCATGCGTATGCCCTTTACATAATCAGTCACATGGGCTATCAACGTAACTTGCTTGTCCATGGCGGCAACCCGATCAGTTCGACGAGATTTGATCATTTTAGCAGCTCATGATGAAAGCTATCGCAACGAGAATAGTAATCAGAGGGGCGACAAATGATACTCCGAGGTGAGCGTATGGTATATACAGGGCAATACTTCCGCTGATAATTATGGCCCGAAACTTGTGCATATTTTTGACAGCCGAGAGAATCTTCTCCACATCTATGTTCATTAGTACTACCACTGGTCCTAGATAAACTTCTTTGGAAGTAATATTGGGGGTTTTATGGTAAATTAGTGCAATAAGACGACTGCGGAGCTTTACGTTGGATAGAACAACGCTTTGGGTATACCACGATAAAAAGATGGTCAAGAAAGCATACTTAAGAGCGAAGGCCATAGTGAGTCCATAGGCAGTGCTTTTAGTCCTCTGGTCTTTATGGCGTTTTATAAGATCAATCTAAGCGAATATAAGAAACGGCTAGGATAGAGCCTGTAATGAGCCGGCTAGCAGAGTAGGAAAGGTTGGAATATGAACATACTGACCTCGGGATGACTAGAAGAAGGCCCTTCTAAAGTAATTTGAGTATAACTCGGGCAAGTGGTGGACATCGGGGTTGGTCCTGGATGCCCTACGTTTAGTGGAACGCCCTGGGGTGGTCTTCCAATCACAGATCGGTATCGATATCAAGGAGATTGTGGGGCTTAAGGACCTTCCGATAGCCTTTCTGGAATAGTCTATTCAAAAAACCAGAAAAGCTTGTCTAAAAAGTTCACTGGTTGCCTCTGGTGGAAGAACTTTATCATGGTCCGAGTAGAACAACTCTTCCTTATTGAGAGATTCAAGTAGAAGCAAGCCTGTAGTTAAAAAGGTGTGGACAGATGCGGGAGGAACAAGGCTGGCGGGTTATTCCATTAGAAATAAAGTCCTCAAGCGAACTGCATCGCATAGCAACAGGACTAGCAGAAAAAATTGGAGCAAATGACTAGGCCTCACAGCTCTCGTATGTTTAAGACGAGATTAAATGATAATTGTAAGAGAAGCTGGAAATTTCAGTGAGGCCGAAGCAGTTGATGCTGGGATTTTGTAACTCTATCTCGCTCCAGACGACTAATAGGATGACCGAAGATGGGATGTAGATGATACTGGTAAGCTAGTGCCCAAACATAACCAGCACCGAATCTAGTCTCTAGAAAGAAACGCATCTAATTTATTAAGATTTTGGTATGTGTAGGTAGGTAGGTAGATAGGTAGGTAGGCAGGCAGGTGGGCGGTCCATACGAGTTCGAGGAATCTGAGATGAATTCTTGGTGGCCTGATTTTCCCGCTTCCTTAGGGTTACTAGTCGCACAGACGCAAGCAAAGGGAACACGACTTGGGGTAGCAGGCTCAGCATGGTGTCCTGGAAAGCCAGAGTGAAGTCGAAAGCTCCACGGCATGATCCGATATTGAGGGCCGAACGAGCCGTCTGTTGTGTAGACTCGACTCATGTCGGCGATGGTGGTAGAGAGATTTTCTATGCAACAAGGTAAAACCCGACGACTTACGACAGGAATGAGAGCTTCTGCCTTCCCCTGACGAAGCTGCTTGTACAACACAGCCAGCTGAGCGACTAAAAAGGGTAGTAGGTGAGAGTCATGCGAGGCGGCCGCGTAAGAGACGCGAGCACGGCGGCATCGGGAGGGCCGAGTACCAAGCCAATAAGACTTGGCTTTGTGTTTTCTGTACAGGGCCGGCGAATGAGCAGCGGACGGCCCATAGGAGCTGAGCGAGAGAGGAGGTTGGAGTCGTGATCGCCGGCTTGGTACTTGTAGTCAGACAGAGGAGAGACGAACAGAGGTATCGGATTCTGGGCGAGTTCCTCGTTGGGCGAGTGCTTGTCCGTGCTGCCACCTCCCTCGCACCTTCTGAAAAGGGTGCAAGTGTGCTCTTGGTTATCTCAGTAAGCGACTTAGACGGTAAACGAGATAAATCTCACTAGTACT